>CAVLGL010000080.1:1800000-1969072 GCA_963668995.1 Parnassius mnemosyne | reverse complement strand
AACCCCTTTGTCGTATCTCCTCAGTTTCAAGGTACTCCCCTTGTTGCCTCAGCCAGTATCCGAATCCTCGGCGTCGACATATCGAGTGACGTGGTCACTTGGAAGAGAAGGCCAAATTGGCCTCTAAAAAACTTGGCGTGCTCAGCAGAGCGGGACGGTATTTCATGCCTGCAACTTTGCTAGGCGCTGGTTCGGCCTCACGTGAAATACTGTTCCTATTTCAGGGCTGAGGCTCCCCAGTGCCAGCTCCTTCCACTTGACCGCATCCAGCGCAGAGCGGCTCGAATCGTCAACGACCGAGTCCTTTCCGATCGCCTCGACTCATTGGCGCTGCGAAGATGTTGCATCTCTTTGCATTTTCTTTCGCATTTACCTCGGGAAGTACTCTGAGGAATTGTTCGGATAAATCCCAACCGCCAAATTTCACGAACGCACATCGCGGCAGAACTCCCGATACCATCCACACCGTCTGGTTGATTGGCGGTCCACCACTGTGCGATTTTGAAGATGTTTTCTTCCTCGCACGACTTCCTTGTGGAATAGTTTACTACCAGCGATTTTTCCGGACCGATACGACTTAGGGACCTTCAAGAAAATAGCTTACTCCTTTTTAAAAGGCCGGCAACGCATCTGCAATTCCCCTGGTGTTGCAATTGTTCATGGGCGGCGGTAGTTACTTACCATCAAGTGAGCCACATGCTCGTTTGCCCCCTCTCCTATAAAAAAAATTAAGACAGTGCGATCAGTGTTACCATCAGGTGGGATTGTAGACAAGCACCGGCTTAAAATAAGTTAATAAAAACCATAATATTGTATTTAATTCAGAGGAAGTGACATGGAAGTTCTTTTAAATCTTAACGGCAGCTTATACACTGAATATTTCTATCACGACGTCGTAGTTGTGATAGATTGAATTGTTATTCAAATTGGACAGATATCATATTATTGCTTCTTTACTGTTACTGAGAATAAAATATTGTTGGCATCGAGCTGATTATTCTCTCGTAAAATGAAGTAAAGTTTTGGTTTCTTTTTCGTTATGGTGATAAATATTGTATATTATATTTAAATGATATGTACATACTATAAATATATGTACATAACATTTAAATATATATTATATATATAAATGAATTTACAATGATCTAACAATCCAATTAGTTAATTTCAAGTAATGATCCATTAAGTATTACTTGTATAAAACGTTGTATAAAAATTATTCTACTATATTCTATTTAACTTAGATCATTATTATTACTAAAATTATGACTAAATTTGTTCGCACAAAATTGCTGTCTCAAATTTCAATGTAAATTTGACTTTCTGGATATAAACTTCTAAATCTCTAATTACATCAAACATCCTTTTTAACCAAATACAAATTCCAGAGCTCTCCAGTAGGTCACTTGGACTTAATCGTACATATTACGAGCACGTACGAGTGTAATGAGGCCTGCGAATTTAATAAACCTTTTCGCTACTGTCCAAGTTTAGTGAGATTTTCATTAATATTTTCAAAGAACTCTTTAATATAAAGATGAAATGAATGAAGTTTTACTTAATGTACGTAATATAAAATGTTAACTGAAAAGTGCCTTTCAAAATGATAATTAAAATACTTATTCATCATCCATTAATACATTTAAGTTACACGTTGAAACGTTTTTTTTTATGATAAGGGGTGAAAAACGAGCACTAAGTCTACCTGACAGCAAGTGGATGCTGTGGCCCATAGTGATGTGGCACGTCTATCCTCGATTAACAATTACAATGCAGATGCGTTGCCACCATTTAAGACTATGATGAAATGATGATGAGTAAAAGAAAAAAGGCTAACAGCACTAATATCAGAGAAACTGGACAATATTACGTTTTAAATTTTTTTCCTTTTCGTTAATATGCGAACGACGACGAAATGCAGTAGCTCGCGTTCTTTTGCTTTGTTTATCTAAAACCCCGAAGCAAAATGAGAAATATATGCAAATTTTAAAATACATCCGTTAAAGACTGTTTGTTAACGAGTGTATTTTAAAATTTACATATTTATTAAAATAAAATTTAAAAGCAAAGAAATATTTTTTTGCTTTTACATTTAATTTTACCCTAAAAAGCTACAACAATTTTATGAAGGTTAATGCCGAATGCAGATTCGAGTTTTTAATGTAACTTATTGAATTACCGCGAGTGAAGCTCTTTTTTTTTATAAAAAAAGAGTGACAAACGAGCACATAGTCCACCTGATGGTAACTGGATACTGTGACCGATAGACATGTTCATTTATCCTCGATAAATAATCAAATACATATGCGTTGTCACCCGTGAGGACTAAGCTGAAATACTTCGTTTCTAGTAAAAAGGGTATCTGGTGCTCTACACTGTATTCTGCGAGAGCGTGGTCCTGGCCCGGTGCAGATCCCGGAGTCGACCTATTCGTGCTGCAAGTATAACACAGCTGTAGCTTGGCTCTACCGCGTATATAAAATGTCCATCCTTGCAACTGTATGCGCACCCGTGCTAAATAAAATTTTGATGAAGCTGTGATTGGTAATTGGATTTATTGGATGCGTGGTGTTGTTGGTACAAATGTTTTACGTTTCTTACGTCCTTCCTTGTAGGAAGTGTTTGCAATAATCGTCACGCTCGGCAGGCTGATTGAAAATTGCAGTACCAGACGTCTCGCAACTTTGTATAGCGTTGGTTTTCAGCAATACTCATTGAGGTTGGACTCAACCGCGAGGATAGTGTGTACGCCTTATTTTTATTTTCGAGAAAAATGTTATCAAAATAATAAAATAAAATAATGGAAATGCTAAAGGATAGGAACTTTAGTAATACAGTATATATAAGTGTACATATCCATCGACTTTTCTCGAACCGTCAACCGATGAGCAAAAAGTTCTCGAGTGGCGGCGTCGTACCGGTGGGCGAAGTGTAGGGTGTCCCCCCACTAGATGGAGTGACGTCCTGGTAAGAAATGCAGAAATTCGATGGATGCAGGTGGCTCAGAACCGTGCTTTGTGGCATTTCTTGGGGGAGGCCTATGTTCAGCAGTGGACTTATGAAAGGCTGTAATGATGAATGATGATGAAGTGTACATAATTAGTTAAGAAAGAGTCAAGTTAAGAGTATTTACAATAAAACAATAAAGATATTTATATTATGTTATGAATATATAATGCAGCTATATTATCCTCCCTAAAAATTAAACCGACAAGGGTATTATTTTACTTTTATGTTAAAAAGCTGATTGTAACGGCCCACAGCTGCCCCTGCAAAGATCAAATATCCTGGGGCCCATGAGCGGTAGATTCAACGGGCAGCCGCGGGTTCGAGCCCAAATGGCCATATGGAAAATGTCCTATCATACTAGACTATATGGGAGAAGGCTAGGAAAATATAGTAGTACATACCTGTATCCGAATCTAAGACCGCCCCCAGGCTCGGTCAGGCCGTAGGTAGGTGTAAGGTGCATGGGAAGTAGTGTTTAGTGATGTGTATGTGTGTGTGACCTGGACCAGGTGAGGAAACCGGCAGCGGCCGATTTCCAGGCTGCCCCACAATGCTTCCTGCAAAGGTCCAGCGGGGAAGCCTGCTGGATTGCTGCATCAATCGAGCAGGCTTCCCCGCTGGACCATTTCTTTCTTCATGTCACTATTTCAGTCTATTAACTTCATTGTACATTTAACTAACTTAAACTCGCCTAATTCCACATTCATCGTAGAATCGAACGCGTGATACCCGACACAGTAACGGACAG
Source organism: Parnassius mnemosyne (assembly GCA_963668995.1). Lineage (NCBI taxonomy): Eukaryota > Metazoa > Arthropoda > Insecta > Lepidoptera > Papilionidae > Parnassius > Parnassius mnemosyne. The sequence goes on along the minus strand of CAVLGL010000080.1, from coordinate 1,965,315 downwards.
TGGTTCTAAGTTCAACATTCAATGTCCCGGATTCATTTATCACCAAGTTACAAATAGCGCGATCTCTTCATGAGTCACACGGTTCAGCGTTAAACACAACTAAGTTCCTTCGTTCGATATTAAAAACTACGCCGCGATAAGAATTCAAAATCCGCCTCGTTGACACGTAAAACGAACAAAACAGTCAACACACAAAAAAGGGCACTTAACGCGACGGCACAATTGCAATGATGATTTTCAAACAATCAACAGGGAGATGCCCTCGATAAAGGACTGCGCTGTCCAAATTCTAAACCGTATCTCTAATCAGCGCGCGCGCAAAATTCTACGTCACCCGAACAAGTTAAATATTACAAAATGCACTTCAACACGCATTTACTATCTAATTTGCACAATTACTTTCAAAGAAGTTACTTTAATCAGATAAACACAATACAAGCCTCTTGTCAAGAACTTTTCACTAAACACAATTACGTAGCGAAGTCACGCGCACAAATTCTAAAAATCGAGACCGTAACCCCAAAATCGGTCGCGCGAAACCTCGGCAGCGACAACCGGTGTATGCTAATTAACTGCACGGCTGCCAGTGAGCTACTATCTTCAGCCAGCGCGTTGAGCGACTGCCCACAGCATGCGGCCGCCTCCCCCCGCCGTCGGCATTACCTCACCTCGATACCATCGGATGATTCGACAAAGTTGAAGGTGATTGGGTGCCGTCTCAATATGTCCATTTTTGGGCATAAACTCTGATGCTTTTTAGTTGACGAATAGGTGGAGGCAAGTTGGTCCAGCATTTAGTAGCTGCATATCGGAAGCTACCGCGGAATGCTTTTTGACTTAATAGCAGGCAAATAACCCAGTTATTTCAATATTAAGTCCGTAATATTGAAGTAACATTTCATTTTTATTTATATGAGCCGTAGTAGCTCTGGGGCTAAGCGCTCGCTGTGAATTTCATAGTACGCAGGCAACTCGGGTTCGATTCCCGCCGGCACTAATAAAATTGTAAATTACGATTATATAATAACGAATATTAATACCGAGGAAACCTGCACATCTGAGAAATAAAAAAAAATAGTTCAAATTCGTCAAAAATTGGGGCAGCCCGGTGGACATTTCCTGCCCTAAAATGTTCTCAGAAATGAGAGGAGCCTGTGCCCAGCAATGAGACATATATAGGCTGTAACTTTTACTTAATTTTTTTATCTATAATTATGTATAGATTTTATCTGTGTTGATAAACATTGCTTTCATTATTTTGTCAAAAAATATGTATGATCGGATAATATATATATATATTTAAGTGACGAATTTAAGAATTTTTATAGGACACAGGGTCGTCCGTGAGGGCAGAACAACGTCTGCTTGGTATACATATATATATATACACGGACGACCCTGTGCCCTATTAAAATTCTTAAATTCGTAATAAAAAATAAAAAAAATTGAGGGTCACTTATAGGGATAAAAACTATCCTATCTTTCAAATTGGCTCAAACTGCACACAGTGTGCCAAATTTCATTGCAATCGGTTCAGTAGTTCATCGCGGACAAACAAGGTGACACGTAATTTTTATATATATAGATTATGTATTTGAAAATATTAGGGTGATTATCCTTGGTCCGTAACACCAGACTATCCCAAGTCAGAATTCGTGATTGTGCTAGTCTGCCGTATGTACTTGTTCTGCCCATGGAAAAGTGCATGGGAGAGTTCTAGAAAATAAAAAAAACAATTACATTGCAAACATTATCTTCTATCCCTTTGTTCCCGCTTTCTGCTGTGTTAGTCTTTAACAAAAACGTAAATTCATAATGGTACTTAATTAACTCAAAAAATTATAATATAGAGCAATACAGCCTCTTATTATGTTACGATAGAGATAATCTTCATAAAACTGGGACGAAAATACACGAACGAATAGAAAAATAAGAAAACGCTATTTTAAGAAATTGTATTTGTGGGCTTTTACCAGCTCAAACAGTCAGGCGGTAAATAGATTGAGTGTTTCCATGGATCCAAATATTTGTAAAGAGCCAAGCCATTAAGTAGGTCGATTGTCCGACTAATGTGTTTGAAGATAGACATTTGATACTTAGGAGAATCTATGTGCAGTTTTAGAAACTTTGTTAACTGAATGTTATTCATTAAGTTTTTGCTATAACCTGTAAAATGTTTGCGCATGAAGTTTAATTTAACTTATTGTGAACGCAATTTGCATAAATTATTATGTCATTGAACTAGATAGCAATCATTTAACAGAATGTATAGACATTACCGACAACGAAAACAGTTTTAACAAAACAGTTAGTAATTCATTACATACTAACTTTATGTTTAAAAAAAAAAAACTTTTAATTTAAGAGAATAAGTCGTCGTCATTAAACTCTTTCATTCATCAACGCAGACTAAAAAAAGTACGAAGTTGAACGTAGGCCTGCCATACGAGTATAGATTGTCTCATAGAAGAATTTCGCCATAGTTGCTACGCTTGGTAATCGGCTTTTTCATTATTATCAGTTGTTACCATGAGGAAGTTGCTCCTTATCTCCTGCTTCAGTTCCCTCTTATGACATCCGCGGATTGATACAGGGTTTTCGTTCGCCTTCTTTTACGCTGCCATTTCACGGCGTCTTCGAAAGCTATTCTTTTAAAAATTTTAAGTCAGTTTTGCTTTTCACTAAATGTTTTTTTCTTCTTTATATAGTACATAAATATCTTTTTTTTAATTTGGCTGGAGAGAATGAAAGGGGAGATCACCCAGTGAGCAGTGTGCAGTTCAAATAACAGCCAACGTTCCTTGTAGTAGTAGTTAGGTTTGTTCTAAAGGTAAATGGTTTCTGTAGGTGCTGATATAGGTTCTCGGGTTCTATAGGTTTGTATGATGACGAGATTTAGGTTTTAGTTGTTGTTCGGTCACAGCACTATTAAGAGGCATACTAACTTAATATTCAGATTTTGACAACATATCTACATTTTGATTCTTAATTGAGGATGGTCTGGATGTCTATAGGCCACAGGATCCTCTTACTGTCAGGTACGCTGTGTGCTTATCACTTTTTCAATAAAAATAGTTTTCTAAGTGATTTCGTGGTTTCTTATATAGCCGACAATAATTCTTTATCTTCCCAATCTTCCCCAAAACCTACTTACTATATTGTAAATATAGAAATATAAAGTTATTTAATAAACATTTTCAGTATTTAAAACATTTCTATAAGAACGTTTAAACGTAATTAACACAAAATATAATTGTTGACCGCAATTCGCAGGACGAAGTAACGATATCGACTGAAAATTAAATTTAAATTTTCTTTGAGTGTCCTTCATTAATTCACTCTGTGGGCTCGCGCTCGATTGTGTGCTTTCGAATTTTCTGTTATCGTTTTATTAAACATGATGAGTTCATGCACACTGTATTTAAATTATAAAACTCCTTACTTATTGAAGCTTAGGAAATCGTAAATTACTTTTGAAACGGGTTTCTAAATTACTCTTAAAACGTAGTAGTCGATGATTTGATTTTCAAAAATGTCATTTAGGTCTTTTGAAAGAAAAAAACGTTATATATGCAAATGTGTCGTTGTATTTTTTTGCATTCGCTGTTACAAATTTTACTATATAGACAGCAATCTCGAGGATATCCTCTCCGTAGCTCGTTGAGAAACTACCTAATAGGCTAGCAGTGAAGGACCACGACTTCATTAATACATCACTGGTAACAAGGACTGGTTATAACAATTAGTTTTAATATTCTGTGGTAAAGCAAACGAAAAGTTTTATCAGAATAATTCATTCTTTCATTTACTCTACGTAAAGGCGGTCACGCACGGAGTATTTTCGCCCTATATTTTTATATATAAAAATTACGTGTCACATTGTTTGTCCGCTATGAACTCCTAAACTACTGAACTGATTTCCAATGAAATTTTGCACACTGTGTGCAGTTTGGTTCAAGTTAGAAATGGGATAGTTTTTATCGCTATAAGTAACTCTTAATATTTTATTGCGAATTTAAGGATTTTTATAGGACTAAGAATCGTCGAAAAGGGCAGAGCAACAACAACAATATCCTGGCAAGGTGGTTTTTTTTTAATGCTCTTTGTAACCGCTTTCGTAGTGTTCACTGCCCTGACGATAGCTGGCATATATTTTTTCTAGTGTTAAGTATACTATACTATACTATACTATTTGTAAAACTCAATAAAATATTAAGAAATAAAAAATAAGTATATGAGCTGGTGCTGAAAAATGCCACCTAGAAGCTGTGGATTTAATGGAAAGGCGAGCTAAGAAGTTTATTGGAGACCTGAATTTGACTAAACGCAATCTCAACAGTCTTGAACATAGGCGAAAATTAGCCATACTTTCGGTTTTCTACAGAGCACATTTATTAGATTGTGCGCAGGAATTGCACAATTCCTCCCTCCCCTTCCACTATCGGACAATCAGACGCTCGGCCAGTTTCTACACTTACGTTGTCGATTTACCACACATTCAAACCTAATGGTTAGCTGCATCGTTCGTCATGCGTACGGAGCAACGGAGCGGAATAAGTTGCCAGCACTGTCTTTCCATTTGATTTGCAATGCCTTTAAGGCAAGTGAGTAAGTGAATAGACTTTTTTTTTATAGGAGAGGGGGCAAACGAGCAAGCGGCTCACCTGATGGTAAGTGACTACCGCACGCCCATGAACAACCGCAACATCAGGGGAATTGCAGATGCGTTGCCGACCTTTTAAAAAGGAGTAGGCTCTTTTCTTAAAGGTCCCTAAGTCGTATCGGATCGAAAAAATCGCTGGTGGTAATCGATTCCACAAGGAAGTCGTGCGAGGGAAAAACATCTTCTAAATCGCACAGTGGTGGACCGCCAATTATCCAGGTGATATGGATGGTATCGCAAGTTTTGTCGTGATGTGCGATGGTGAAATTAAGCGGCTGGAATTAGTCCGAACAATTCCTCAGAGCACTCCCCGTGGTAAATGCGATAAAATACGCAAAGAGATGCGACATCTCTGCGCAGTGCCAGTGTATCGAGCCGATCAGAAAGAACTCGGTCGTCGACGATTAGAACCGCTCTGCGCTGGATGCGGTCAAGTGGAAGGAGCTGGCACCTGCCGAGACTTTGTTAAGCAAAGACTCGACTTCAAACACAAGTTTGTCCCGGTACTCGGCGACGTTTTTTCGAGAAATTATATATACCGTACTCTTATATACCGGCCGGGCCAATGCACCGCCGGTATATAAGACATCACCAGTGCTGTCGTCTGCATAGCAATGAATGTTACTAGTTTGCAACATATCATTGATATGCAGGAGAAACAGCGATGGTGATATCACGCAGCCTTGTGGAACACCAGCGTTGATAGGCTTGAAATCAGAGCATGCACCGTCTCCTTAAACTGAGTCAGTGCGCTTTACAATTTTCAGCTGCATCACCATTAACCAACAGGCGGTATAGCAGTCAAGCACTGGTCTAGAATAGTTAAAAATCATTAATATAGCAATATATAACATATAATATCAACACTGACCGAGCAGTAGCGATGTAAGAATATCCATTACCTATAACGTCCGGTGGATGTAAAAAAAATAAAAAGCTGCCGTTACCAACCCGCCTGCCAAACGTGGCAACTATGGTAAATACCCCCCCCCCTCCCCATGAGGCAATTGATTTTTATATGCTGTAACGGTAAAGGTATATCGTATACACAAACTGTAAATAATCCGAATGACATTTATGGCTATTTAATAACAAACGAAAGCCGGCGCTCACGAAATGTTTGCAATATGTTCGTCTACTTCAACTGTGGATAGGACACAAAGCAAGTGTGCCACGTTATGAGAAAAAGTTACTTATTTCTGATGTTTAAAAATGAAATTGAGGTTACTGAGTAAGTTTGCTGTAATCGATGTTGATTTGTTTCATAATTTCCATAGTAACCAAGATAAAGCATGCCTTCTACTCAATACTCAATACTCAATACTCAATAACTTTATTGCATTCCATAGGTTACAAAAGGTGTTACATAGTTTTATGGTATCTCCATGGGCCCTGATGGGCACAGCAATATTATGAAGGAGGAACATTTATTATTATAATTATTGCTATTTTTAAATAATTATTTAATATTAACATTTATTCTATTATTTAAACATACACACAATGAATTTTAAATACGGTTATTTTAATTGTTATAATTTATTAATGAATTGATTTTGACATTTAAGGTATTATTATAATTGGTGTAGTTAGCATAGTTGAATTTTTATTAAATTATTTGAATCATTTTAAATTTTATTTAAATTTTTTATTGTAATTTATTTAGTAGAATGGCATTTCATTATTACCTAACATATTTTTATTTACATATCCATATTATATTATATTTTTATCATCTAAAAATTCAGAAGTATTATAGTAACACTTATTTATAAGCAGTTGCTTTAATTTTTTTACGAATTGTTTTTCGTCCTTAATGCTTTTTATATATTCGGGTAATTTATTATATATTTTTATAGACATGACGAATGGGCTGGAAGAATGAGATTTTAGTTTTGAAATTGGCAGCACTAGTTTGTTTCTCTGTCTTAGATTACTAGACATGATGTCATCTCGTTTTGTGTAGAAACTTGGATTTTTTTTGACAAATTTGCATAGTTCCAAAATATAGATAGAGGGCAGGCTTAAAATGTTATACTTCTTGAAGTAAGGCTTACAGCTTTCTGTGTTTTGTATATTAGCTATGATTCGTATTAGTTTTTTTTGTTTAGTTAATAGACTTGGGGCATCAGTACTGCCTCCCCATAGGACAATGCCGTAGCTGAGCCATGCATGTGCACACGCGTAGTAGGTTGTTATCGCGGTGGTTATATCTGTTGTTTTTTTTACTTCTCGTAATGCGTACATAAAACTGCTTAACTTTCTATGTAATTTTTCTATGTGTGGTTTCCAAGTAATATGGGTATCTATTATTAGGCCTAGTAGTGTGTGCTCGTTAACAGTATCTATAGTGAAGCCGTCATTATTTAATTTTATATCTAATTTTGCTTTTTGATATGGGTGAAAAGACATTATTTTAGTTTTTGATAAGTTTATCCGCAGGTTATGTTTAGTTAGCCAGTCTGTTGTTTTGAATAATATGCTGTTAATTTTTTCTGTTAGATTTAGTGGACTTTGGCTTGATATAAGAATAGAAATATCGTCCGCGAACATGACACAGTGTTCGTTCAGGGTTTCTGCAAAGTCATTAATGTAAATTAAAAACATAAGACACCCCAGCACGCTGCCTTGAGGTATTGAGGCTTTAATAGTTTTAGTATCGGATCTAATTTTTTCAATTTTGTGTAATTTATCATTGAAATACTCTATTTCTACTATTTGCGTTCTATTGTGCAAATATGATTTTAACAAATTGTAGCACGGGCCTCTGATTCCTATGTCATATAATTTATTTAATAATATGTTATATTGCACTGTATCGTATGCTTTTGACATGTCTAGTAGTATTCCTATAGCATATTTTTTATCGTTAATTATATCATGTATTTTTTGAATGTAATTGTAAATTGCTAAAACTGTTGATTTGTTTTTACGGAAACCGTTTTGACTTTCACTAAAGATATTATATTTTTCACAGAATTTATAGATACGATCGTATAATGCTTTCTCAAATATTTTGGAAGCTGTGGGTAGTAAGGCAATAGGTCGATAGTTGTCTGGGTCCGTTTGTGTACCTTTTTTATAAATGGGTTTCACGAGTGAACTTTTTAGTATATCTGGGAATACGCCTTCTTCAAAAGATTGATTTACCAGTAATGTTAATGGATATACTAAAGCGCTCGCACACTGTTTGAACAATGTTGGAGGAATCTCATCAACACCATAGCTTAGTTTATTTTTTAGACTTTTTAATATTTTAAGTATTTCTTCAAATCCTACTCTACTTAGAAATATTGAGTTTTCTGATGGACGCAGAACAGGAAGACCCTTTGCTCGTGGATGAATTGTTTCACCAATATTGGTGAAATAATCATTAAATTTATCGGCAATCTGTTTTGGGTTGGAAGAAATTTGGTTGTTGACATTCAATTTAATATTTGATTTAACCTTTAGATTCATTTTGTTTGTGCGTTCTCGGACAATATGCCACATTGTTTTTATTTTATTATCAGACTGCTTTATCTTGTTTATATAGTGTAATTTTTTCGATGTTGTTATAACCTTTTTTAATATTTTTTCATATTTTTTATAATAATCTGTAAGAATTTTATCATTTGACCTTATAATGTGCGATTTGAGTAATCTTTTGTTATAACAAGACTTTTTTATACCGACGGTAAGCCAATGTTTTTTATATTTGTTTTTTATTTTTATTACTTTTTTTGGTATACAATTATCTAGAATTTTAATCACAGTTTGATGAAATATATAATAGTTATAGTTTATGTCTTTATTCTTATTAAGTATGTTTTCCCAATCAAGCGATTCCAGTGCAAGTTTAAAATTTGCTATATTGTTTTTGTTATATTGTCTTTTTTCGGTGTACCATATTTTTTGTTTATTTTGTTTAGAAAGATTCAGATGGATTATAGTAGCCCTATGGTCAGACAGACCCAATTCTTGCACAGTTGTTTGTATGTTTGCATCGTTAAAGTTTAAATAAATTAAATCTAAGCATGTTGAAGTTGTTTTAGTGACACGTGTAGGACTGTGGATTTGTTGGTGAAAGTTATATTGGAGCATTAAGTCTGAAAGCTTATTTCCTTTATTTCTTTTTGATGTGTCGTTTTTTATATTTTTTTGTAGCATGTCGATATTAAAATCTCCCCCCAGTATGATTTTATGTTTAGAAAATTTCTTATTTATGTAATCCAGAATAGTTTTTATTTTTTCGTAAAATAAATCTTCCTTCTTCCCATTATAGTACAATGTTAACAATATAGTATTATATTCTATAAGCTCTACTGCACAAATTTCCACTACATATTCAATGGACATATTGGAAATTTCTTTTAATTCTAAATATTCTATGTCGTTTTTCAGTAGGATGCAGACGCCGCCTCCGGTGCGCGATGTTCTACAATACGATGCGGCTACTTGATAATCGGTTAAATGTATCAGTTCAAGTTTTTCCGTAGATAGCCATGTTTCAGTAAAGCATAATATCTGGTAATCGGGATTACTTTGTACAAATTCTTCTAATATATCTATTTTATTGTAGATGCTCTGAATGTTCTGGATGAGTATTTTGTCTTGTAAGTCCTTGGTTTCGAAAAAAGGATTTATTGATACTTTTGTCATGTGTATCTTCGTTATCTATATCTTTGTTATTTGTTGTATTTGTATTCCATAGTACCTTTTTTCCTTCTACGTATAGGTTATCATCTTTTATCACAGCATATAATCCCTTTTGTCTCGCTTTAAACATTTCTTCTCTTAGTAATTTGTTGTGTTTTTGTGTAATATCATCATAGTACTTAGATATGGCTAATCCAGATTTTTTGAATAAATGTTTATGATCGATTAGGTATTTTGTCATCTTTTTACTTATCAATTCAATAACGAGGGGTCTAGTATTATTCCTATGTTTACCTAGTCTGTATGTGTCTTCAATATAACCGGTGAGATCCACATTCATAATGTCTCTGAATATGTTTACAATTCTGTTGCATAAGCTGAAATCATTTTCATTGTGTTGTTCCATTAGTTTATAAAGTACTATTTTTTTTGAGTTTATTTCAGGTATTCTAAATTTGTTCTCAATCTTTTTACTTAGTTGTTTTATGTCTTCTCTTAGTTTTCCATTTTCTTTTGTAATTGACTCTATTTTTAAGTTCAGTTGGCAAATCTCGTCTTTTCTTTGTTTATTTTGACAATTTAGAATTTCTGTTTTTTGCTGAATATCTTCTTTTAATGATATAATGGCTTTATTAATTTCTGAGTGAATTGTACTTTGCAGCTCATTTATTAGTGATCTATTATTTTCTTTTAACTTTTGTTGTATTATTACACTTAGAGTTTGCAGTAAAATTTCATCAGATTTTGCATTTAGGTTTGGGGAGGTCTGAGTAATAACAGTATCACCTAATAGCTCAATATCCACCGAATCACTAGTGTCATTGTGCATATTATTTGGGGATCTTCTTAATGTAATGTTGTCTCTATCAATTTGGGAGATATTTACTACAGGAGATTTTTCGCGAGGGCGTATTGGCGTGTTTGTGTTATTTTTCTTAGGTTGCTTACAATAGCAAGCTTGACATTTCCATGCGGCCTTTGTTTCTGCCGACATTATGTTATAGAAGCGTTGTGGGGTTACATTTGCGCAATCTAAATCGTATGTTTTTTTGCAGTATTTACAGGTTAGATGTTCCCGTTTATGAAGTATTTCATTACAACCAGCACAGTTAGTCGACATTATTGCAAAGTATTTCTTCCTAAATAATTATTTTGCCGCCCTCTTGTGGTGTGTGTCGGAGATGGGAAGTAATTTGCGGTTTTTGGTGTCCTGCTTTTTATTCGATGTATAATGTTGAGTTTCGGGTTAATCTAATAGATGGCGCAATAGGATACAAATGTTCGTTCGTAACAGTGTGCGCTTTTACCGATCTCTAACTATCAACCAAAATAGTAATCGATTGTCAACTTGTCACAGTAGGTTTTTGGTGTTATGTGGTTCATGCACGTTTCAATAGATGGCGTTAGTAGTTTTAACCCGGCCTATTGGGAACTTAGCGCTAAGAGTTCAAAGTCCAATGTATTAGAACTTGTATAGCGGTTGAGAAGATAACTGGATTTGAAAATATTCACATAAAAGTATAAAAGTTTCACAATTATTATAGCACAGTTTTTTTTTTCACTTATAACTTTGTTGATTAATGAAGTTTTGTAACGTTTGTTTAATAGTTTTAGAGTTCGGATTACATATAATTGCACTGGGTATTTCACCGTATTTAGTTCACTTTACATTTAGATAACACTATAAGTTGGATAAAAACACTTGAATTTTATGACAATCATATTTCAATGTTGAAATGTTTGGGTTTACTATTTTTAAAGTTAATTATTCATGGAGCTCAATGTTTTCGTGACGCGCGCGCCAAACGTCCTCCACCAACCAAGTAGCGTTCTAGCATTTTTGTCTAAGGAATCTAGTCACTGGCTACATGCTTTACCATCAAGTAATCTCGGCTCGTTACTTGATGGGGAAAGCTTGCGCATTGCCGTAGAAATCTGACTAGGAGCGGCGATTTGTCAACCCCATCAGTGCCCCTATGGTAGCAGCGTCGACAAATTTGGGCTCCACGGACTTTTATGTAAGAAAAGCGCTGGTAGGTTTTCACGATACAGTTCTTTGAACGATATTATCTGAAGGTATCTTGTCTCTATAAATGTTCCCTCGGTTTTAGAGACTTGTGGAATATTTAGAGACGATGGCAGGAGACCCGACGGTATGACATTGGTCCCTTGGGAGAGAGGTAAAGCCCTAGTGAGCGATGCTACTTGCGTAGACACTCTGGCGGCCTCTCATATCAGGGGTACCTCGTTTAGAGCCGTGGCGGCATCAGAGGCAGCTGAACTGAGTAAGTGGCGCAAATATGAGTCTCTGAGAGATGACCACATATTTGTGCCATTTGCTGTAGAGACTATCGGTCCGTGAGGTCCACGTGCGGTGAAGTTCCTAAAGGAATTCCATCCGCGGCTGGTCGTTGCTGCTGGTGATAAGAGGGCTGGTTCTTTTCTCGCTCAAAGGCTAAGTATAGCCATTCAGCGAAGAAACGCAGCCAGCGTTCTTGGCACGATACCGCGGGGAGTAGGACTATATCATATTTAAGTTTCTAGTTTTAGTTTTTTTTTTATTATTATTATAGTTTGTAATAATTATTACACATAATTTTAAATTATGTATCTAAAGAAACATTACTTTGTATGATAATTTAGTCATTTAAATGATAAAAATAGGTGCATAGTTTTGTGTTCATAATTCTTCTCCTCTTAGAAGGCTTGACCGATTTGATCTGATGAAGTTTTATGAGAAGGTTGTCGTGAAGCGACAATAATAAATCTAACCTAAGAACAACAAAACAACAAAAATACAACAAAAACAAAAATATATTCAAAATTCAAAGATATTTACAATTTTATAAAAAAATGAAATGAGGATGATGATGAATGAGGTGAGAGTACAATTAGATTACAAAAAAAAATATAAAGGTAGGAGAATAGGGGAATATAGAATTGTAGTGGAGCCTAAAAGTCGAAGCGACACACGTTACGATTGTAGAGGTAGGTTTCTTAGCAGCGACGGCACGCAGCGCCTGAAGCCAGCACACGCCGGTTGCGCTTGTAGAGGTAGGTTTCTTAGCAGCGACGGCACGCAGCGCCTGGAGCCAGCACACGCAGCGTCCGGCTCCGCGTTTGAAGAAGGCTTCGCCGAAGACTTCACGTGTAGGTGGAGGCTTGCAGGATCCCGGGGCAGTGCGGCCCCGGGATAAGGCCTTTAGCAGATACTTCCAATTCGCGAACTGAAGCGAGACTGCCTTTCTTCACCGATTGTTCGGCTTTTATACCTTTCTAGAGAGAACGGAAAAATTATTTAAATTAAACGCAAATTTTTTGTAAATGGTCAAGAGAAAAGAGTATTTATGTGGAATTATCGAAATAGGAACAACAGATCGGTAGCAAATTTGAATATAATTACTATGGAAACGAAATAAATAACAATGACAAAACATGTCAAATTTTGGTTTTAGGTTTATAATAAGAAAACGGTAAGATTTAAGTGGAAAATGAGATATTATTGATATAGGAAAAAAGGTAGCGCAGATGCCCACACAAAGCCCAAGATTGTAGAGTTACGGAAAACTAGCTAAAAGATCGAAAAAAGGTAGACTCCATTGACACCAATTTAAAAGTGCTGATAATGTGAAAATACGAAGTAGAAATGTTTTGTTATTGTGTTCTTATGGTTTAAAATCATTACAGGATCCTATGGAAATAAAGGTGATGTAAAATATCCAGTTTTGAGGTGAATGCAGAAAATCGAAACAGAATGGAAAAATGAATTTAAAATAATGTAAAATGATATGTAAGTAGCATAACACTACAAGGTGCTGTTGTCGAGATCCAGAAATCACCCGTTCAAAGTCGGGCGGATCGTTAGTATTAATGAAAATACAACTAATGTGATTCAAATAATATACCTACTATGTTTACATAGTTCTAGCACGAATGGGTCGGCTCGACCGGGGAATAACCACGCTCTCGCAATATTCCAGTCTTAAATAGCAGTTTAATGCTGTTGTGTTTTGTATGGTGAGTGTAGAGAACCGGAGACCCTTTATACTGGAAACGAGGCATTTCATCTTAGTCCTCAGAGGTTACAATGGATTTGTATTTTGATTCTTCATCGAAGATTATTTACATTATACATTAATTATATTGATTTTAAATGACCTCAATGAAAAATGAAAAACGAGCACACAGTCTACCTGATGGTAAGTGATTGCTATGGCCCATTGACATCTACATCTATCCTCGTTTGCGAATAAAAATGCAGATGCGTTGTCACCCGTGAGGACTAAGATGGAATGCATCTATTCCACTAAAAAGGGTCTCCAGTTCTCTACACTCACCAAACGAAACACAGCAGTGATAAGCTGCTATTTCACGCTGAGAGCGTGGTCCTTCCCCGGTCGAACCGACCTATTTGTGCTACAACTATTACTTCTAATATAGCTGCAGCATGGCTCTACCACGTTAAAAGCTATATGAGGTTATACTCTTTATATACGTTAGCTATATGAGGCCAAGAGATTTTCTTTACTTATTTCTTTAGTAGATTTTTACGACAGCCGCGAGTCGAAATAAGGATCAAGTATTATGTTGATGAAATTGAAAGTAATAGGAATATCTACATAAAAGTAGGATTTTATAGTTCATAATTGAAATGTTTCTTAGGACATTTTTAAATAAAACTGAAGTGGCATACGATCCCACAGCCCACCTGATTGCAAATGGAAACTGCAGCCCATGGACACCTGCAATCTCAAACAAAGAAAGTGACAGAAGCTTGTGATTCCTTAGAAAAAGAAGGTGTGCCACACAGACGTGAGGCACACCTTCTGACTCTCTATACGCTTCAGAGCGGAACACAGCGCTGCAAGCACAGCTGAGCTGTTTGGCGTCAGAAATAGATAAGAAAGTGCGAACTGCCCAGCCGGAAAAATCAAAAAATCAGAAAAATAGTCCTGCCGCCTAATGAAAAGGTATATGATCACATTAAGCTATATATTATTTACACAGATGCTACACACGAATTTTATCGCGTATTGTCAGGGGGGGGGGGGAGAGGGACTGACTATGGGTGATGTAAAGTTCCCGATACGTTGCGAGTTAAAAAGTTAAAATAACACGCGATGAAATCCGTAAAACTAGGTTTAAGCCATTTGTAGTATTCTCTTAAATACAAAGAATTATTCTAGTTTAATAAAATTACTTAATGCACTGTGTACAATTACATATTGCATGTAGTATGATTGAAAAAGATATAGATATTTTTTAAGTTATAAAATGCATGCTTTAGGGGAGAACCTTCAGTCTTCATAAATAAAATTTTACTGAAGCTTTGAAAATGGAGACAATATAAGTTAAATAGGCTCTGCATTCAATTCGAGTAATAATTTTAGCAATTTAATGTTCTAATATGTAGTGAGTAATATTTTTTTAAATTGTAGTTGGAAGGGAACTGTACTATGCTATTTTGCTATTGCTATTTTCCGCTGGTATTCTATGAAAGCGTGGTCCTACACAGCTATATTAATAGCTGCAGTATTACTCTACCTGATGTGAGTAAGTCCTTTAGCAGTCCATGTACAACATTAGCCAACTTCAAATTAAGAAGTCTACAGATGCGTTGTCACCTCTAAAAATAATAACATGCAATATCTCGCAGCCAACTGGAACACAGCAATGCAAGCACTCGTTGGCAGCAGAAATAAATAAGAGGGTGGTGCCTACTCAAACTGACTCCTAGGCTGCCAGTGGTACCACCTACCTACTAGGTAGGTGGTACGACTGGCAGTAGTCGTTTTACCCAAATGTCAAACCCGCACCAACTTTCAAACAAAATAACTTGTTGACTGACAGAAGAAGCTTATGCCTAACATAGGCATGGCATAGACTATACGACATTATACTTTCCTCCTAACCGATTTTTTACACCGACTCCAGCTTCCGAATTGTCGGTCCGAACTACTCGGTAGGTAAACAATTACGTTCAATTGTTTTGTCACTATTAATAAGGTTTCTTTCTTTCTTTTCAACTATATTACAAGACATAAAAAATATTAAACATAAGAACATAAAGAAAATATTTTTTTACTGCAACAGTAATGATCAAACGGATATTTTTGATACTTAAGCAAGTATTACCTCCATATTTAGTTTGATATTTTCATACTTTAATGTTTTTGATCAAGCTGTTGTTGTTGGACTATAGAGTTACAATTACAAATATCTTAGAACTATAGAACATGTTAAATATGTAATCATTATTGTAAGCTCTCTTAGTGAGCTACAATAAATTAAAAATAAGTATATCTTTGTGTTTCAAGCAGCAGGTTGGATCGGGAGTCAGCAAGATGTTACGTCACTCTAATGGAGCATAATATCAATGGTAGCGGGGTAAAATTGAGGGCAGATCGGGAAAATTCCACTTATTTGTGCAGTGTAAAGTTCAGTGTAGGTGCCGAGCTGAGGAGATTCCGCCGTAGTCATTCTACAAGTGAAGGCATTCTACTAGTGCTAAGATAGTGTCGTAGTTCTGTCCGAGGTGGTGGTTCTTCTGGCGCAGGCAATTAGGATTGTGTTGCTGAGAGGATGCCCTGTGTTACGTAGAGATAGCTGATATTGCTGTTGGTTTGCATACTCTAGTGTTATCATGTAATTGTTTCCTTCACGTTACACAGGTGTGTAGTTGTGACGGGTTCATGTTACGTATGGTCGAACTGTAATTACTCTATACTGAATGTATAATGCATTACGCTGTCTTATTACTGATAATGATTAGTTGCGTAAGCAATAGAGCAAATTGAACTTTCGCTCTCACAATTTTACTATTTTTACAATTAAGGCCGATTAATCCCGATGTATACGTGTAATTTGTGAAAAATTTAATAACGCTTTAAAAACATGTAGCAATCTCAAACAGAACTAATCTCATTATTAAATATATTCTATAAAAACAATAGAATATTAAATTTGTAATGTGAATTTTACGGTCGTCCTTCACGTTTGTTACTATAAAAAAAAACTAATAAAATTTAATACCAAATAACCCAAACGTGATGAGATACTATAGGTTTTTTGCGTGGATCGGATACAAATCAATATTTATTTTAGTTGAAAATAGCCGTGGTTAACTTTTACATTGTGACGTTAACCATCGCAGTTCCCCTGTTACCTTTATCCGATTTTTTTTAAATATAAAAAAAGTCTTTGAGTAAGCTTGAATAGAATAAATAATTTTTGACTTTCTATCCTAGGTGCCGAAAAATATATAAATACAAACAGGACTTCGTATATTTAGGGGAAAACTAAACATGGAATAAAACTAATTTAAAGGATTTTATCAAGTTTAGTTTTAACTTTTTTATTTCTCGATGTTTCGGGCAGTTAACAGTACCCATGGTCACGCGTCCTTCCCCACGTGACTGTGTTGTTTGTCGTTTTGATGTCATACTTAACGACGGCTACATTCAACTTTTCTTATTAAATTTTGGACTGATCTATTCATAATGAGCTTACAGTATCAGAAATCATGCAGTTGCATGCTTGGGTTTGATTTAATTTTTTGATCCCAAGCAGATAGTGCCTAGCTTTCTTCTATTAAAATTAGGATTTTTTTTTATTTTAATAATCTAGCGTATTTTTTCATGGTAGGAGTCAGTATTTTTTTTGCGAGGATTTGTGGTATATCAAGTCCGACGTATTGCTTGGGACGATTTTCAACATGTTGACTTCCCGGAGTATCGGTGCTTCACATCAGCGATATGTTCTTTAACGCGGTTTCTAATTAATCTTTTTTATCTTGTACTATGTAAGAGAGAGCATCACCGTGACCATGGGTGCTGTAAAGTACCCGACACTTCGGGAATTAAAAAAGATAAAATAAACGCGATATAAGCCGTAAAATTAGTTTTAATCAATACAATCACTGACTTGTGATGGGCAGCAGCGCTACCCTGCCCAGTCTGCCCAGGATGGTGAACATGGACATTAGCATATCAGCTAAAGGAATTTTGAAAATGTCCAAGTTTGATTATGGAAGTCAAAAGGCTGATGCTGATGGTAAGGCTCTATATCAAAGGATAGAGGGGAAAAGATCGAATCCCACGGTTTGCAGTTCATAAGAGGAATACATAATATTTTTCATTTAAATATCATAAATTAAATTAAATTAAAATTTGTGAAATATTTTCTAACATTCGCAAAAAAAGAACTTACTTAGATAAGTGCAACACAAAAGATTGATCTGAATCTTTCATGAAATTTCTACAAAAGAGGCATCAGTCAGCTTGAAGAGGGTTCCCGGAGCTCATTTTTCATCTTTAATTTATTCGGTTTTAAGAAAAGCGATTGTAGTAATAACTTTCATAAGCTCTTATTTAACATAATAATTTACAACAGTCATATCAGGAACTCTAGGTTAATAGTTGCATTAATACACTTCTCAGAAATTATCATGCATTATCAATAAGAAATGAGATTTGTTCTTGTGTATTTTTTATGAGAATACTTTTCAGTAAACATTTTTACGTGTTCGTGTTTTTTTTTAATACTGCTTTAACCTATAGACTTGATTTTCGTAAGTATTTAAATTAGTTTGCACTATGTTTAATAATTCAGCTCTTATCATAAATTATGTAAAGCATGTGTCTGGTGGTGGTGGTCTGGTGGTGGTGGTGTGTCATGTATCTAATGGTCTTTTATATATTCTCGTTCCAAAAGAAGCCAATATAAAATATTACCCAGTTAAGTTTGTAGATTATAAACCACTTTGGATTATAAACACTTTAGACAGTATTGCACTTTTTTATAGAATAAGAGTGACAAACGAGCACACAGTTCACCTTATATTCATTGTAGAAGCATGCTCGTTGCAACTCCAACTATTGCAGTTCAATAAATTTCGGATCCGGCATTGAATGAAACTAATACCACAGAGCCGGTCGACAATTACTTTAACATAACAAAGCGAACAAAACGAACTTTTGGTGAACTCAATGAACAACCCGGATACTCTTCCGAAATTAAGTATATGTTTGAACAGCTCACTGCCCAACAAGAAAACTAATTTGAATCGTTAAATAACACGCTTGCTACCATAATATCTCAATTTGTTTGGTGGGTACTTAAGTATTAAGACGTACTATATTAGCTGCAAGTTCTCAGCTAAATATAAAATAGATTAGTGTCTGTTTTAACTATTTACTCTCAACATATTTTGTGCTCGATGTGTAAACATTCTTGTGTGATAGTGTTTGACAAGAAATGGTGACAAAATGGTGAATAAGTGATAAATGTTATGATAGAACTTTGTGTTATCTTACCTGCATCTACAAAATATCAAACTACATTTAGCGTCCATATATAATGTAAGCAAAATTAAACTGCAAATTTCACAAAATTTTAAGCAATGAGCGTAGCTAAGAGGCTATAAGGTCGGGTTAATGCTCCATGAGTTGAGGGATTGGAACCAGTCGAGAGAGGAAAGTTTTTAAAATTGTTTTTCACAGTTTTTATTTTTTTGGGTGAAGATTTGTTTATTTTATTTTGAATTATTAGTTAAATAAAAGATATTTATACAGATTTAATTATCTAAGAATTTAAGATGAACAAGTGTTCTGGATGTAAATCAAACGTGCTCGTTACGCAAAAACGAATAACGTGTTGCAATGTTAGTTGTCATCGCATATATCATAATGAATGTGTTGTTTATACCGAGGTTGTTTCACGTTCCTCATGGATTTTTCCTGTATATATTATGAATCGTAAAAAAGGCGACAATACAAATACACCGGTCACTACACAATATCGAATACAAGAAGATACAATAACTTCAAATTCAACACCACCAACTGAGACCTCTAATTATGACTCTATCATTGCTGAAATTCGTAGCCTGCGCGCCGACATGAATGTGAAGTTTGAAGAACAGCAATCATCTTTAAACGATTTTAAGGTCACGTTAACAAATATGCGACAAGATATTAAGGAACTTGGCACTAGGTTCTCACTTATGCGCACGGAGCTAGATGAAGTAATTAATTCTTTAAAGTTTCTTTCCGATTTTCATGATGAGCAAGTAAAGTTAAATGATGAAAATAGCAGTAAAATTACTAAGCTACTTGCGGAAAATGTAAAACTACAATCAGAGGTATCGGATATAACTACCAAAATGACAGTTTTGGAACAATACAGCCGGGATTCAAACTTGGAGATCCAATGCGTACCCGAACACAAATCTGAGAATTTGATTTCAATAATACGTCAAATTGCAAAAACAGTTTCCTACGAGTTGTTTGATGACGTAATTATGAACTTCCATTGAGTGTTCAAACTGACAAATGAGACGAATATACCCCGTAACATAGTGGTTAAGTTGTCAAGCCCTCGTATTCGGGACGGATTTTTGGCAGCCGTAAAAGTATTTAACAAAAAATGCGGAAGTCAAACTTAATACGTCTCATTTAGGACTCGCTGGGAAAAAGCAGCCCATATTTGTACAAGAGCATCTGTCGCCAACGAACAAGAAACTTCATGCGGCTACAAGGATAACTGCTAAACAGAAAAATTATCAGTTTGTTTGCGTCCGTAATGGGTATATTTTTATACGTAAAGATATCAAGTCACCTCCTAAATTAATTAAAGATCTAGGTTGTTTAAGCTCGTTATAATATTTTACTTTCATATTCTATAAATATTGCATGTTTATAATTTTTTTTTAAAATTTCAACATATCTATTATATCTATATTCAGCATATCTATCCTCAAATCACAATAAGAATTCTTTATTCTTCATCTAATCTAAAGATTACAGTTCCACTACACTTCAATGGTTTTATCAACAACTCCTTTAGTATTAAGGTTACACTAATTTGGAACTCTGTGCCTGAAGACATTGAGAAAGCTCCTGATAATGGATGTTTACAATGTTAATATTTATATATTATTTATTTCTTATTTACTGCATCTATCACTTTATTTTCACCACACCATGGCTGACCGAAAGAAAATGCCAACTGCCATGAAGCCCTATTTTACCTTAATATGAATAATATATGATTTATGATTATCATTCAGTCATAAAATATGAATATTGGACTTTATTTTTATTTATTTCTTTTCAGGTTACGTGGTGAAGAAAATGAAATAAAAGAAGAGATGTTAAAATTTTAAAAAAAGGTTGTAACTTGTAGGTGAACAATCCTCACAAAGACTTGCTTAATGTCCAATCTATTTTAAAACTGTAGAGAACTATTTGAAAACCTTTATTTTATGTTAAACAAATAACTTTCTTATTAATACAATTAAAATAATTTTGTAAAAAAAATGGCCAGGCCAAAGAAGTAACTTGAAAAGTAAAATATTAAGCACTTAAATATGATTCATGTGGTTTAATTTGCTTTATTTAATGAACTATAAATATTGCCCTGTTTCTCGTCAAGTTTAAGAAATAAAGATTTAATTGAAAAGTTATACCTCTTTAAGTTACCTAGAATAAAAATATTAAAGTGATGAATGTAAGTGTTGTGTGAAATGTAGGTCTAAATATAATCCAGATAAGTTGAAACACTAGATGAAGTGTTGTTTTAGAATTTGGAAGGTATGAAAAGGATGAATAAATAAAGAGTTAAGAACGAAAGGGAGAGCAATTAAATCAAAAGGGAATGGACAAGGCGCAGTAAAGGTGAAGAATTAAGAGAGAAAGAGGACTTTTACGTCGGGCGCCAAATGTCGTGAAGCGACAATAATAAATCTAACCTAAGAACAACAAAACAACAAAAATACAACAAAAACAAAAATATATTCAAAATTCAAAGATATTTACAATTTTATAAAAAAATGAAATGAGGATGATGATGAATGAGGTGAGAGTACAATTAGATTACAAAAAAAAAATATAAAGGTAGGAGAATAGGGGAATATAGAATTGTAGTGGAGCCTAAAAGTCGAAGCGACACACGTTACGATTGTAGAGGTAGGTTTCTTAGCAGCGACGGCACGCAGCGCCTGAAGCCAGCACACGCCGGTTGCGCTTGTAGAGGTAGGTTTCTTAGCAGCGACGGCACGCAGCACCTGGAGCCAGCACACGCAGCGTCCGGAGCCGGCGCACGTAGCGCCTGGAGTAGGTGCGCTCAACGCTTAGAGTCAGCAGTTGCAGCGCCCAAAGGTAGCACCGGCAGTAGGTGCACTCGGCGCCTGGAGTAAGCAGTCGTAGCGCCCGGAGTAGTGTGGCCCCCGCGCTTGTAGTAGACTTCCGACGACTTCCGAGGTAGATGGAGGCTTGTAGGATTCCGGAGTGGTGCGGCTCCGCGTTTGAAGAAGGCTTCGCCGAAGACTTCACGTGTAGGTGGAGGCTTGCAGGATCCCGGGGCAGTGCGGCCCCGGGATAAGGCCTTTAGGAGATACTTCCAATTCGCGAACTGAAGCGAGACTGCCTTTCTTCACCGATTGTTCGGCTTTTATACCTTTCTAGAGAGAACGGAAAAATTATTTAAATTAAACGCAAATTTTTTGTAAATGGTCAAGAGAAAAGAGTATTTATGTGGAATTATCGAAATAGGAACAACAGATCGGTAGCAAATTTGAATATAATTACTATGGAAACGAAATAAATAACAATGACAAAACATGTCAAATTTTGGTTTTAGGTTTATAATAAGAAAACGGTAAGATTTAAGTGGAAAATGAGATATTATTGATATAGGAAAAAAGGTAGCGCAGATGCCCACACAAAGCCCAAGATTGTAGAGTTACGGAAAACTAGCTAAAAGATCGAAAAAAGGTAGACTCCATTGACACCAATTTAAAAGTGCTGATAATGTGAAAATACGAAGTAGAAATGTTTTGTTATTGTGTTCTTATGGTTTAAAATCATTACAGGATCCTATGGAAATAAAGGTGATGTAAAATATCCAGTTTTGAGGTGAATGCAGAAAATCGAAACAGAATGGAAAAATGAATTTAAAATAATGTAAAATGATATGTAAGTAGCATAACACTACAAGGTGCTGTTGTCGAGATCCAGAAATCACCCGTTCAAAGTCGGGCGGATCGTTAGTATTAATGAAAATACAACTAATGTGATTCAAATAATATACCTACTATGTTTACATAGTTCTAGCACGAATGGGTCGGCTCGACCGGGGAATAACCACGCTCTCGCAATATTCCAGTCTTAAATAGCAGTTTAATGCTGTTGTGTTTTGTATGGTGAGTGTAGAGAACCGGAGACCCTTTATACTGGAAACGAGGCATTTCATCTTAGTCCTCAGAGGTTACAATGGATTTGTATTTTGATTCTTCATCGAAGATTATTTACATTATACATTAATTATATTGATTTTAAATGACCTCAATGAAAAATGAAAAACGAGCACACAGTCTACCTGATGGTAAGTGACTGCTATGGCCCATTGACATCTACATCTATCCTCGTTTGCGAATAAAAATGCAGATGCGTTGTCACCCGTGAGGACTAAGATGGAATGCATCTATTCCACTAAAAAGGGTCTCCAGTTCTCTACACTCACCAAACGAAACACAGCAGTGATAAGCTGCTATTTCACGCTGAGAGCGTGGTCCTTCCCCGGTCGAACCGACCTATTTGTGCTACAACTATTACTTCTAATATAGCTGCAGCATGGCTCTACCACGTTAAAAGCTATATGAGGTTATACTCTTTATATACGTTAGCTATATGAGGCCAAGAGATTTTCTTTACTTATTTCTTTAGTAGATTTTTACGACAGCCGCGAGTCGAAATAAGGATCAAGTATTATGTTGATGAAATTGAAAGTAATAGGAATATCTACATAAAAGTAGGATTTTATAGTTCATAATTGAAATGTTTCTTAGGACATTTTTAAATAAAACTGAAGTGGCATACGATCCCACAGCCCACCTGATTGCAAATGGAAACTGCAGCCCATGGACACCTGCAATCTCAAACAAAGAAAGTGACAGAAGCTTGTGATTCCTTAGAAAAAGAAGGTTTGCCACACAGACGTGAGGCACACCTTCTGACTCTCTATACGCTTCAGAGCGGAACACAGCGCTGCAAGCACAGCTGAGCTGTTTGGCGTCAGAAATAGATAAGAAAGTGCGAACTGCCCAGCCGGAAAAATCAAAAAATCAGAAAAATAGTCCTGCCGCCTAATGAAAAGGTATATGATCACATTAAGCTATATATTATTTACACAGATGCTACACACGAATTTTATCGCGTATTGTCAGGGGGGGGGGGGGGAGAGGGACTGACTATGGGTGATGTAAAGTTCCCGATACGTTGCGAGTTAAAAAGTTAAAATAACACGCGATGAAATCCGTAAAACTAGGTTTAAGCCATTTGTAGTATTCTCTTAAATACAAAGAATTATTCTAGTTTAATAAAATTACTTAATGCACTGTGTACAATTACATATTGCATGTAGTATGATTGAAAAAGATATAGATATTTTTTAAGTTATAAAATGCATGCTTTAGGGGAGAACCTTCAGTCTTCATAAATAAAATTTTACTGAAGCTTTGAAAATGGAGACAATATAAGTTAAATAGGCTCTGCATTCAATTCGAGTAATAATTTTAGCAATTTAATGTTCTAATATGTAGTGAGTAATATTTTTTTAAATTGTAGTTGGAAGGGAACTGTACTATGCTATTTTGCTATTGCTATTTTCCGCTGGTATTCTATGAAAGCGTGGTCCTACACAGCTATATTAATAGCTGCAGTATTACTCTACCTGATGTGAGTAAGTCCTTTAGCAGTCCATGTACAACATTAGCCAACTTCAAATTAAGAAGTCTACAGATGCGTTGTCACCTCTAAAAATAATAACATGCAATATCTCGCAGCCAACTGGAACACAGCAATGCAAGCACTCGTTGGCAGCAGAAATAAATAAGAGGGTGGTGCCTACTCAAACTGACTCCTAGGCTGCCAGTGGTACCACCTACCTACTAGGTAGGTGGTACGACTGGCAGTAGTCGTTTTACCCAAATGTCAAACCCGCACCAACTTTCAAACAAAATAACTTGTTGACTGACAGAAGAAGCTTATGCCTAACATAGGCATGGCATAGACTATACGACATTATACTTTCCTCCTAACCGATTTTTTACACCGACTCCAGCTTCCGAATTGTCGGTCCGAACTACTCGGTAGGTAAACAATTACGTTCAATTGTTTTGTCACTATTAATAAGGTTTCTTTCTTTCTTTTCAACTATATTACAAGACATAAAAAATATTAAACATAAGAACATAAAGAAAATATTTTTTTACTGCAACAGTAATGATCAAACGGATATTTTTGATACTTAAGCAAGTATTACCTCCATATTTAGTTTGATATTTTCATACTTTAATGTTTTTGATCAAGCTGTTGTTGTTGGACTATAGAGTTACAATTACAAATATCTTAGAACTATAGAACATGTTAAATATGTAATCATTATTGTAAGCTCTCTTAGTGAGCTACAATAAATTAAAAATAAGTATATCTTTGTGTTTCAAGCAGCAGGTTGGATCGGGAGTCAGCAAGATGTTACGTCACTCTAATGGAGCATAATATCAATGGTAGCGGGGTAAAATTGAGGGCAGATCGGGAAAATTCCACTTATTTGTGCAGTGTAAAGTTCAGTGTAGGTGCCGAGCTGAGGAGATTCCGCCGTAGTCATTCTACAAGTGAAGGCATTCTACTAGTGCTAAGATAGTGTCGTAGTTCTGTCCGAGGTGGTGGTTCTTCTGGCGCAGGCAATTAGGATTGTGTTGCTGAGAGGATGCCCTGTGTTACGTAGAGATAGCTGATATTGCTGTTGGTTTGCATACTCTAGTGTTATCATGTAATTGTTTCCTTCACGTTACACAGGTGTGTAGTTGTGACGGGTTCATGTTACGTATGGTCGAACTGTAATTACTCTATACTGAATGTATAATGCATTACGCTGTCTTATTACTGATAATGATTAGTTGCGTAAGCAATAGAGCAAATTGAACTTTCGCTCTCACAATTTTACTATTTTTACAATTAAGGCCGATTAATCCCGATGTATACGTGTAATTTGTGAAAAATTTAATAACGCTTTAAAAACATGTAGCAATCTCAAACAGAACTAATCTCATTATTAAATATATTCTATAAAAACAATAGAATATTAAATTTGTAATGTGAATTTTACGGTCGTCCTTCACGTTTGTTACTATAAAAAAAAACTAATAAAATTTAATACCAAATAACCCAAACGTGATGAGATACTATAGGTTTTTTGCGTGGATCGGATACAAATCAATATTTATTTTAGTTGAAAATAGCCGTGGTTAACTTTTACATTGTGACGTTAACCATCGCAGTTCCCCTGTTACCTTTATCCGATTTTTTTTAAATATAAAAAAAGTCTTTGAGTAAGCTTGAATAGAATAAATAATTTTTGACTTTCTATCCTAGGTGCCGAAAAATATATAAATACAAACAGGACTTCGTATATTTAGGGGAAAACTAAACATGGAATAAAACTAATTTAAAGGATTTTATCAAGTTTAGTTTTAACTTTTTTATTTCTCGATGTTTCGGGCAGTTAACAGTACCCATGGTCACGCGTCCTTCCCCACGTGACTGTGTTGTTTGTCGTTTTGATGTCATACTTAACGACGGCTACATTCAACTTTTCTTATTAAATTTTGGACTGATCTATTCATAATGAGCTTACAGTATCAGAAGTCATGCAGTTGCATGCTTGGGTTTGATTTAATTTTTTGATCCCAAGCAGATAGTGCCTAGCTTTCTTCTATTAAAATTAGGATTTTTTTTTATTTTAATAATCTAGCGTATTTTTTCATGGTAGGAGTCAGTATTTTTTTTGCGAGGATTTGTGGTATATCAAGTCCGACGTATTGCTTGGGACGATTTTCAACATGTTGACTTCCCGGAGTATCGGTGCTTCACATCAGCGATATGTTCTTTAACGCGGTTTCTAATTAATCTTTTTTATCTTGTACTATGTAAGAGAGAGCATCACCGTGACCAT
This sequence comes from Parnassius mnemosyne, assembly GCA_963668995.1. NCBI lineage: Eukaryota > Metazoa > Arthropoda > Insecta > Lepidoptera > Papilionidae > Parnassius > Parnassius mnemosyne. Next base: position 1,939,001 of record CAVLGL010000080.1, on the reverse strand, counting down.
GGGTGCTGTAAAGTACCCGACACTTCGGGAATTAAAAAAGATAAAATAAACGCGATATAAGCCGTAAAATTAGTTTTAATCAATACAATCACTGACTTGTGATGGGCAGCAGCGCTACCCTGCCCAGTCTGCCCAGGATGGTGAACATGGACATTAGCATATCAGCTAAAGGAATTTTGAAAATGTCCAAGTTTGATTATGGAAGTCAAAAGGCTGATGCTGATGGTAAGGCTCTATATCAAAGGATAGAGGGGAAAAGATCGAATCCCACGGTTTGCAGTTCATAAGAGGAATACATAATATTTTTCATTTAAATATCATAAATTAAATTAAATTAAAATTTGTGAAATATTTTCTAACATTCGCAAAAAAAGAACTTACTTAGATAAGTGCAACACAAAAGATTGATCTGAATCTTTCATGAAATTTCTACAAAAGAGGCATCAGTCAGTTTGAGGAGGGTTCCCGGAGCTCATTTTTCATCTTTAATTTATTCGGTTTTAAGAAAAGCGATTGTAGTAATAACTTTCATAAGCTCTTATTTAACATAATAATTTACAACAGTCATATCAGGAACTCTAGGTTAATAGTTGCATTAATACACTTCTCAGAAATTATCATGCATTATCAATAAGAAATGAGATTTGTTCTTGTGTATTTTTTATGAGAATACTTTTCAGTAAACATTTTTACGTGTTCGTGTTTTTTTTTAATACTGCTTTAACCTATAGACTTGATTTTCGTAAGTATTTAAATTAGTTTGCACTATGTTTAATAATTCAGCTCTTATCATAAATTATGTAAAGCATGTGTCTGGTGGTGGTGGTCTGGTGGTGGTGGTGTGTCATGTATCTAATGGTCTTTTATATATTCTCGTTCCAAAAGAAGCCAATATAAAATATTACCCAGTTAAGTTTGTAGATTATAAACCACTTTGGATTATAAACACTTTAGACAGTATTGCACTTTTTTATAGAATAAGAGTGACAAACGAGCACACAGTTCACCTTATATTCATTGTAGAAGCATGCTCGTTGCAACTCCAACTATTGCAGTTCAATAAATTTCGGATCCGGCATTGAATGAAACTAATACCACAGAGCCGGTCGACAATTACTTTAACATAACAAAGCGAACAAAACGAACTTTTGGTGAACTCAATGAACAACCCGGATACTCTTCCGAAATTAAGTATATGTTTGAACAGCTCACTGCCCAACAAGAAAACTAATTTGAATCGTTAAATAACACGCTTGCTACCATAATATCTCAATTTGTTTGGTGGGTACTTAAGTATTAAGACGTACTATATTAGCTGCAAGTTCTCAGCTAAATATAAAATAGATTAGTGTCTGTTTTAACTATTTACTCTCAACATATTTTGTGCTCGATGTGTAAACATTCTTGTGTGATAGTGTTTGACAAGAAATGGTGACAAAATGGTGAATAAGTGATAAATGTTATGATAGAACTTTGTGTTATCTTACCTGCATCTACAAAATATCAAACTACATTTAGCGTCCATATATAATGTAAGCAAAATTAAACTGCAAATTTCACAAAATTTTAAGCAATGAGCGTAGCTAAGAGGCTATAAGGTCGGGTTAATGATCCATGAGTTGAGGGATTGGAACCAGTCGAGAGAGGAAAGTTTTTAAAATTGTTTTTCACAGTTTTTATTTTTTTGGGTGAAGATTTGTTTATTTTATTTTGAATTATTAGTTAAATAAAAGATATTTATACAGATTTAATTATCTAAGAATTTAAGATGAACAAGTGTTCTGGATGTAAATCAAACGTGCTCGTTACGCAAAAACGAATAACGTGTTGCAATGTTAGTTGTCATCGCATATATCATAATGAATGTGTTGTTTATACCGAGGTTGTTTCACGTTCCTCATGGATTTTTCCTGTATATATTATGAATCGTAAAAAAGGCGACAATACAAATACACCGGTCACTACACAATATCGAATACAAGAAGATACAATAACTTCAAATTCAACACCACCAACTGAGACCTCTAATTATGACTCTATCATTGCTGAAATTCGTAGCCTGCGCGCCGACATGAATGTGAAGTTTGAAGAACAGCAATCATCTTTAAACGATTTTAAGGTCACGTTAACAAATATGCGACAAGATATTAAGGAACTTGGCACTAGGTTCTCACTTATGCGCACGGAGCTAGATGAAGTAATTAATTCTTTAAAGTTTCTTTCCGATTTTCATGATGAGCAAGTAAAGTTAAATGATGAAAATAGCAGTAAAATTACTAAGCTACTTGCGGAAAATGTAAAACTACAATCAGAGGTATCGGATATAACTACCAAAATGACAGTTTTGGAACAATACAGCCGGGATTCAAACTTGGAGATCCAATGCGTACCCGAACACAAATCTGAGAATTTGATTTCAATAATACGTCAAATTGCAAAAACAGTTTCCTACGAGTTGTTTGATGACGTAATTATGAACTTCCATTGAGTGTTCAAACTGACAAATGAGACGAATATACCCCGTAACATAGTGGTTAAGTTGTCAAGCCCTCGTATTCGGGACGGATTTTTGGCAGCCGTAAAAGTATTTAACAAAAAATGCGGAAGTCAAACTTAATACGTCTCATTTAGGACTCGCTGGGAAAAAGCAGCCCATATTTGTACAAGAGCATCTGTCGCCAACGAACAAGAAACTTCATGCGGCTACAAGGATAACTGCTAAACAGAAAAATTATCAGTTTGTTTGCGTCCGTAATGGGTATATTTTTATACGTAAAGATATCAAGTCACCTCCTAAATTAATTAAAGATCTAGGTTGTTTAAGCTCGTTATAATATTTTACTTTCATATTCTATAAATATTGCATGTTTATAATTTTTTTTAAAATTTCAACATATCTATTATATCTATATTCAGCATATCTATCCTCAAATCACAATAAGAATTCTTTATTCTTCATCTAATCTAAAGATTACAGTTCCACTACACTTCAATGGTTTTATCAACAACTCCTTTAGTATTAAGGTTACACTAATTTGGAACTCTGTGCCTGAAGACATTGAGAAAGCTCCTGATAATGGATGTTTACAATGTTAATATTTATATATTATTTATTTCTTATTTACTGCATCTATCACTTTATTTTCACCACACCATGGCTGACCGAAAGAAAATGCCAACTGCCATGAAGCCCTATTTTACCTTAATATGAATAATATATGATTTATGATTATCATTCAGTCATAAAATATGAATATTGGACTTTATTTTTATTTATTTCTTTTCAGGTTACGTGGTGAAGAAAATGAAATAAAAGAAGAGATGTTAAAATTTTAAAAAAAGGTTGTAACTTGTAGGTGAACAATCCTCACAAAGACTTGCTTAATGTCCAATCTATTTTAAAACTGTAGAGAACTATTTGAAAACCTTTATTTTATGTTAAACAAATAACTTTCTTATTAATACAATTAAAATAATTTTGTAAAAAAAATGGCCAGGCCAAAAAAGTAACTTGAAAAGTAAAATATTAAGCACTTAAATATGATTCATGTGGTTTAATTTGCTTTATTTAATGAACTATAAATATTGCCCTGTTTCTCGTCAAATTGTACTTATTTATGCACAATGTTATGTACGATTTTCTAATTTGTTTATATAACTTAATGTGCCTTTAATTTAATCCTAAAATTACGTATGTATATGATGTAGGTGTGCTTGAATAAAAAATAAATGTTAATGTATTATAAGTGTTTCATTAAGTAATATTATTATTCCTGTATAATGCACTTCTGTCGATATCGATAAAATAAGAACACCACTAAACATCGATATCGATGATTTGAAGGATGTGTGCTTGCAATCTCTAAGCTATATTTTTTTTTATTACTCATCTGTCAAAATGGGCGACTGCAGCGCCAAAACGCATAGTTGGGAAACTTGACTAAAAGTAACCAAAAGTAACTGTCGTATCTGTAGCTTGCTACATATATATTTATCTATGACTGTGACAGAGCTTACATGGCGACGGAGCATGCGCGCTCGCGTAAATATATTCAATTTCAGGGAAAAATGATATATTCTCTTATAAAACGGATAATAAAAATAAAACTCTCAATTAAAAAAAAATATTAATATTTTTAAGACCTTTTTTTTAGTGTAAGAACTATTTAAAAAGCTTGTACCGTTTTGGAGAAATTTTGCAAAATATGACAAAGATAGGTACTCTTTGGGGATTTTTTTTCTAAGAAGGGGTTGACAAAAATACAATTTTGTTAAATTAAAAACATTTACCAAATCTTCTTCTGTTACCCTGTATTTTTTCTTTGTGGATTAAATGAACAGTTATTGAGATTTTTTTACTTAAATATCCTAGATTTAGGCATTTCAACCACTGTTAAGGCCTTAACATGAAATCACAGCATTGTGACGTTATCAGAACGACACGATGCACTTTATAAATCAAATTGGAACATCTAAAATTAATTAAGTGTCCTAGAATAAAATTACTCTCATAGGTAATATTACTTCACAATAAGAGACTGTGGCATTTCATCTAAGACCTCAGGTGTCCACCCTGTAACCTCTCCCACCTAAACTCGGACAGTGCCTGTAGTAGTTAATTATCATCGGGAGAAATCTCAGCCTATATTTTACTTTAAAAAAAAATGCCACGATTGCCCTACGAACAGGGTAATAATGACGGATTAAAGGCTTAAGTCGAAGCTGATACTTGTTAAAGCAGAGATAAGTAGAGGCAACATGTCCTGACTTAATTATAGCTATACGTGGTATTATTATATTATTTTTTATAAAATTGAAGTAGATTGCGAACTAATAGTCCAACTGATCGAAGCGAAACGCCAGTTAGACAGAGACGAAAGAAAGATATCAAAAGATCGTGGTTTCGAATCCGCCATCCGACTACTGTCGTGAACCATTTATAACACAAGCATTTTAATCTTATCAGGAATGGTTGAACGGAATATTGGTAATGTTAATAGCACTGCTAATTTAAGAAAACCTGACGGTAAGTGACAACTGGAACCCATAGACACCTGCACAATGAAGGCTACAGTGCGTGATAACTACTGATGACCAAGTTGGAATACTTCACAGATGGTAATTATACTTGTTCTCTATATATACACTTCAGACAGGAACACAGCGGTGCACTCGGTGCTACTTGGAGACGGAGATGGGTGTGAGGTTGGTATATACCCTGACAACTCCTAGGCACAAAAGGAGTCCAAGTAACCTAGTAAATATATTATATTATACTATAATCATATTACTCTTACCTAGTAATATCACTGTATAAGAATAATATTAAGTGACAGAAATAAACACTGTGAAAATGAAAGTAAATAGTCAAGGCTCAAAGTAATTGCAATTTCAAAGATAAGAAGCTATTCGTGCAGCTGCTTGTGACGGCTGAATCGAAGAGCTCTCAATAGAGCACTAATCGATATTGAGTTGATTGCGAACGTGTCTCATTCAAGGACGTATTCAGGACTCTTCGTTTATTATTCATCGTGTAATATCTTTACGAGTATTCATTTTATAAAATAAAATATCTTAAATCTATATTTACTATTATTATGTATATATTATATATACAAAAGTTACAATAATGCTATTAGGTATATCTGTGTATAATTTTTTTTAAAGATTAAAAGAAACGTGGTCATTAAGGAGTATGTTAACACTGAATCTGAATGAAGTGTGAGAAATTGTGTGATAAAAGAAAAGTGCGGTTTGCAAGATGATATTGTGACCAGGATCGAGAAAATAATTCTTCGGTGGTTTAGTCTTGTAGAAAGAATGAACGAAGAAAGAGTGACAAAGGAAATCTATGTCGCAGAAGTGAACAGCAGAGTCGAGAAGAGACGCCCTATATGAAAGTTTATCAACCAAATTGACGATATATTGATGATGGGTCAGATTAAGAGTACCCTTCACCGACCGGCATGTATGCGTATATAGATATAAACCAAATAATAGAGGTATGTCAAATGGAAGTTCGTAGTCTCCGTCTATCTCTTTGGTTTACAGGCGTGTGTCATTTGATACTTAATTAGGAAATTTTCTCGTGGATTTTTATTTTAAATTTATAAAATAAGTGTGATAAACGAGCGCACAGAACATCCGATGGAAAGTGTATGCTAATGGCCCTTATAAAGCTACATACGAGAACGAATATATCCACGATTAAGAATTAATATGCAGATCCGTAGACACCCTTGAGTAATAAGATGGCACGTCTCCATTCTAGTAAAAAGATTCTTCGGTTCGTTACACTCACTTAACTAAACTAATGAAAACAGCAGCATTAAATTGCTTTTTTATTCTGGTATTCTGTGAAAGCGTAGATCTTCCCCGTTTGAGCCGACCTATTCGTGCTACAACCATATTATAGCTGCAGCCTGGCTCTACCACTTAAAACGAGTCCGCGGCGTAGTCCAAATGTATCTTAGTGGAATTATGAATTGTCTTTAATATGTTTTCCTGCACCACCCAGCACGTGTAAAAATGGTATTTACATTTAATTAATTATTGTACACTGCAGAAACAACCTACATATTTAATACATTGCAAAATACATTTTGCAAAGGGATAGAATTAAGCAGGATTGTGGTTCACACAGGCGGGACGTGGGAACACCTGCTGAGAGTGCGGTGTACACGTCACCTAACGTAGGCTGCAACTACGAATGTGAATTTATGTAAATGATATTCCGCAAAATTTCGGTCCCCAATGCTGCGGGAACACTCACTTACACTCACCAATGTTATCCCAACGGACGTATAGAGTCACAAAAAAAAGTAATTTTATAGCTTATTTACGTCCCAATACGAAAAGAAAATCCAGACATCATCACACCCTCCTACCCACTGTCTGATTGCGGGAGCAACCTTTTGTGGAATTGTGGTACAAACTCTTGTTTATCGGTACCATTTTTTGTACGTGGATTTTATTGATAATTTATTTATTATTGATTGCCAATCAAGCAAGATGATATATATGATAATTACAACTACTTGTTTGCATGAAATATGATGAACAGATGTTGATAATAGATGGTTCTAAAAATCTGACATTCGATATTCATGTAATGTCGGAACTCGGAAGGTGCTGAATGAAAGAGACGTGTTGCTTGTACAAGAACTTTAATTATACTGTGTTCTATTCTATACTTAATACTAATTTTATAAATGTATATTGTCGGAGGTAAAGGGGAGTCTACAGGGCACTACACCTCCCACCGACCAAAAAATTAAAAAAAAATTAATGATTACATTTTTTTTTTTATAAACTTTAAAAAATATTTTCTTATATTTTGTTTTACATTTCAAGATACTTTTATTTAATTCACTTTTTTATTAACTTTATTCTTCGGTATCTATTATTTATTTTTCATTTTACTGCATGGCATTAAATATCATTAATAATAATATTCATCAAATAATTGTGTCTTTTCTTTCACGTACACAGCTCGCGTATACATCATTAAGAACATGGCCAATGTATATAGTCCTTTCTATGATTCTCATTTCAGTTAATAAAATAGTTACGTACGAGTAACTTAACTTAGTCATAAAATTATATGTCATTTGAGAGAAGAATTATTTCCTTTACATATACATATTTTTAAGAATCGAGGCTCACTATTTAATCATATATCATAAATAAACTATTTAAATCCCTTAAATGCTTTCCTAAAAGAATAATTTCAATATATTATAAATCTTATAATTTAGTGAGGTCATTCAATTTAACCAAAAATTTAATTATTTCATTTCATATTAAGATGAACAGAACAAAGAAGTCAATATTAAGCCACGTAATCATTTTCAATAACAATAACATAATCACATAACAAAAGACAGATCAAAATACAAATTGCGATCCCAGCTGCGTAAGCGATTTGTGACACTTTTGTTTTCAATTCCAAAGTACGTTTATGGGAAAGTTTGCGATTACATCGTATGATGTTATTATTACATACATATATGGATACGTGTAAAATAATAGATTTATTTTTATGATTCTTATTTATACATAATTTTAGATAGTTACTTTAATTTTACATCCATCAAAAAAAAATGCGTTATTTTTTTTTATGCTTACAGAAAATAATTGAATAATCACTGTAACAGCTATCAACTTTACACAACAAAACATTAAAAATTTAAACATTCAAAAGAACACTTAATTTTTAAGTACGTTATTACATAACTTTAATGTCCCTGCTTTTATAAAAGAAAAGAAAAGCTAACACTTATTAATAATACCGAATTGTTTTTACCCTTTTCAAATTGAATCTTACATTTAAATAAAATTTCCTATAGAAAAAAAAACATGTGATATAGAAAAGTGTCAATGAGAAGGACACGTTTTGCTCACTCAGTTCAATAGTTTAGTTTGATTTATTTTTTATTTTTACATTTTTACATTTACTTCTTTATTAGATATTCTTTATTACATAATTTTACCAAAACTTTTAAAATGTTTTATTATGAATACACTTAAAATGTATCTGAAAATTATAGTATTAAACGCTTTTAATTTACGTATTAAATATTTTACATTGTGTCATAATAAATTTACTTACATTATCAAGTATTTATTATTATAAATGTTATTTATCATTAATAGTCGTAAACGCATTATTACTTTTTTAAGATGTCATGACTCGTAAGGAATATGTTTATCTCATTTGAAACAGAAATTTATGAAAAAATAGGCTATTACACAAATATAAGTTTGTATATCACAATATATGTTGTATTTGTTGTTTTAAGTATTTTTAGTATATAATAACATAATTTTAGGTTTCATTGTCTACAATAAAAGAAAAAACTATTACATTATGAAACTTATAATAATAGCGGATCGATACTGTTTCGACTTGATTTTAAAAAGCAATATAATATGTATAAACCAACTTTAGTTTAAAATCGTTCAACTTTTACATAAACAAAAAAACATAACATAAAATAGAAAATTTAAGGTTAAATTATTAATTTAAGGAAAAAATCTTGTAAATTCATATAAAATATACGCGAAAATGTTTTTTTTTTCATATTTAATTAGTTATCTTTTTGTGTACATGTGGTTGTGTGTCTATAATTACTACATGTTTAATTTGTGAGTGTTAAATAATTGCCTGTATTTAATTAATATTAGTGGGCTGAAATGTGCGCCATGCATTTATTGTATAAATATAATATTTTTATACTCTTCTCTGATTACGTTCGTATCTCTAATTTATTTCAACATCTTCTTCCCTATTTTTTTTTAATTATGTTGAATTTTAAACTTTAGGTAATTGATTCTATATAATTACTTACTAAACAATCTTTTATAACTTTATTATGACTTTTCATCATTTTTATAACGTAATTATTAATATTACTTGTGTAATATGTACCTATTACAATAATAATTTACATAATTATTTTATTTTATTTTAAGCCCTATACTCTATATTATTGCGATTATGGATAAAATATATTATTTGCTATATGATTATAACACGTGTATTATATTAGGTATTTATTTAATTATACATGCAGTTATGTGGATCGATCCTATAGGTACTACATGTGCAACTAGTAGGTAGCATTTTGGGTAGCATCCTAGTAAAGAAATGCAAATAACTACCTATCTCACTTTATAGATTTGGTCGGGGATCCCCTTAATACCTTGTATGTAACACATTTTATTTTTTGTCATGTCCTTTTATGATTTAAAATTTTCTCATTTCATTGTACTTAATTTCATACCAGTACGACTACTCCTATTTACTTTGTTTAAATTATTAGGCCTTAAGTTATACATATATGTATTTATATTTTCTTTTATAATTCTCGTATGTACATACTTTCTTTCCTTTCATAATAATTTATTCCTTTTGACCTTTTAGCTAGCTTAATTTGTTTTCGTAATTCTATTCACTTATATATTTATTTATTTATTTATTAGATATCGGGAATCGGAGTATTAATTCACTTCATTTATATTTTATTTCGTGATATTTATCACGCGGGTACTTTATAAATATGGGCCCCCCATTTACTTGGGTATTATATTACATTTTCATAACATTCATTTCATTTTATTGGTACATTAACTTTTTTTTTATCATACTATCTCAAGGTAGAACTGTACCTTGGGTTGTGCGCACAACCTTGAGGTCAACGTTTAAGTCATTTTAAAAGAACTCCAACAATTGTCACGGAGGAAAACTAAGTTCACACTATGATCCAATGAAGGATGTGACCCCTATGTACCATTATTAAGGGTAACAAATTTAAGACTTCTCTGGTCCCCAACAGTACTAATATGAGTAAACTCGTTCACATCTCATTTGTACTGAAGGTATTGTTCCCTAGTACCCGTTACTTCCGATTTTATCATCCAATCATGGAAACATAACCTGCTCGAGGACTATATGCTTTACCAGTGATGGACGTTCCCGTATCTCTCCATGATTTATTTATCAAGGTCATTATAATATGTTTTATTTCTATTCTCTTAATAAACCATTTTGCTTCTTTATTTATACATGACCCGTGTTTTTTTTTTTTTTTTACATCTTAATATCTGTTTGGGTGTATCGGGTATTTTTATTCACTTGCATGCTCCACTTCCATATACTAATTTGCATTATTCTCGCTCATAATGAGTTCCATACCAAGAGTTTAAGCATTCATCAATATTTGGGTGATCAGTCCAATATTGAGGAAACTTAGCAACTCGATCATTCGTATTCACACTTTCGAACATTCTTTTCTTCCATTCCTCATATCTTTTAATTACATACATTCTAATTTTGTACAAATTGGATAACATTTTTGTCAGTCTATTTTTTTTTGCCGTTTTTAACTGTTAGGGAACATTATTATTAAACCTCTTAATTATTTTTATTTTATTTTACAGTATTTCATTATTTTCATATTTATGTTACACGTTATTATTATTTATATTTATTATTATCCACGTGTTTACAGGTCATTTCTTATTTATTTTTTGATATTATTATTTTCGTCTTTATTAGAATGTTGTTATGATTTATTTTTATGCTCCTGTTCATATATCGCATGTTGCTCTCTATTGTTTTAAGATAAGCTCATTGCATAACATGTCATATTTATAGATATATCATTCATAAGAAAAGTTTAGCATACTTATTATATTCACTGTGTAAAGATTGTTACATTTGAATTTTGAATTGAAATTGAATTTAACTTATCTAGATTAGTTTGTGGTCGTTAAAAGAAAAAGTGTTATTTTACTATAAAATATGAAAAAATTAATTTATGATGAACTATAGTAAATTTAAGGACATAAAAATGTAATAAATCACATTATTTCATTAATTTTTGCACGACACAGTTATAAAATAATATAAGACAATAACTGAAAAAAGTGAATATAAAATCGTCTTGTACCTTAATAAAACATGCCACAGAAGTGCATACATAACTTAATTTATAATTATTGCTTTTTAATTATTTTTTCAGATACAGTAATAAGATATTAAAAAATCAATTGAATCGTAAATTATCTGATAATTACTTTCAATTTAAACATAGGTGTATTAAATATAGAATATTTAATACTTAAATTCATAAAATATAATAGCAAAAAGAACATAAAACAATCACAAATTGATAAATAAAGTTGTTGATGGAGATAAAATCACAAAGGTGGGAAGTTACCTCTTAATATCTTCTTTGTACTTTCTGACTCAAATTTCACATTCTTCTGGGCTAAGCTTCCTAGGGTACAACTGCTGTTCCTTTCTTCATTATACTTCTCATAATTATCAATATTAAGTATTTTATTCTTCATATTACCTTTGAAATTTTCATAAAGTTTATCTTTTTAAGTTGATCTTCATTAGTTTATTAAATACTTTCTGTAATTTTCTTTAAAAAAATAGTAATATCAGTCCTTTTCTTATATTCTTATTATTTTTCGTCACGTCCGGTATTGCCCTTAATATTTTTTTCATAATTTAATTTAGATTTCTTATAATATTTTTTTTTCCTTTTAAGTAATAGGCCGCGGCGGTGCGCGTGCATTGTCGCAGCGCACCGCCTGGCAGGGTCGCCATGTAATGTCGGAACTCGGAAGGTGCTGAATGAAGGAGACGTGTTGCTTGTACAAGAACTTTAATTATACTGTGTTCTATTCTATACTTAATACTAATTTTATAAATGTATATTGTCGGAGGTAAAGGGGAGTCTACAGGGCACTACAAAAATATTAAATTATTGATAAAGGAAAATATAGATATAATTGTCATATTTAATATATGGGCCCGTATATTTGTTCGTTCATTAGTTTGTCATATTGACTGACTAAATGAACGTATTTATCCAGATACGTATCTTTTTAGGTATACACGACAGTTAAAAGTACAAATATAATCACTCATTATAAAAAAGTACCGATTCCACGTAAACAAAGTCGCGAACGTAACGAGAAATTGATATAAATCAAAAGCTTTTGCTGTTAGAAATAAATTCAAATATTAGTCAAATATTAGGGTAAACCATGAACAACATAACCTCATGAGTAAAGAAACCGTTACAGTTTTGTTACTTGTGTGATATTACTGGCCTTGATGTTTTCGGAATCATATTTAGTGAATAAAAGTCCAACCTAATAATGTTTGTTCTTTGATCGTTCACATATAGATTTTGTGTCCCTAATCCCGAATTCAAGGCCTGAAACGTAAGCTCGTGTTTGCGTCATCCCAATATCTGAGACGTCACTAACGAACCGTATAAACACGCTGAATTATCGAATGGCACCGTTATATTTACACACTCGCCTGACTAGGGAGTTGCGGGTTTAAAGTCGGTCGAATATAACTTTCCAGTTGTTCCAATAAGTTGGTCTCCAATTCAGCATCATTATTACGACTCTCCACAAGCCTACAGCTGAACATAGGCCTCCCTCAAATAAAGCCACAAAGCACAGACTTGAGCCACCTGAATCCACGATTGACTTCCTGTATGTCTTACCAAGTCGTCACTCCATCTAGTGGGGGGCCGCCCTTCACTTCTTCACCGGTATAAGGCTGCCACTCAAGAACCTTTCTACCCCATCGGTTGTCGGCTTTTTGAGCTATATCGCCGGCCCGATGTCACTTCTGCTTACTAATCCGTTGGGCTATGTCGGTTACTCTATTTCTACTACGAATCTCCTCGTTTTTTGAGTGTATCACGCAGAGAAACCCCGAGCAAAGCCCTCTCTATAGCTTGCGGAGCGATTTCAAGCTTCCTTATACGGCTAGCAGTGAAGGACCACGTTTCAGATTCACAAGTCATCACTGGCAATATGCACTGGTTGTACAATCTTGTCTTGAAGTATTGAGGTATACCTGACGAGAAAATGTGTCGTAATCTTCCGAATTCTGCACAGCCTCGTTGAATCTGTCGATTAACCTCTCGATCGAAGTTGGACTATTTGTTTCAGGTAAACATACTCGTCAAGACTACGACAGCAATGGTGATGCCTTATATACCTGCTGTGCCAATATTTCTCAGGAAAACGTCACCGAGTACCGGGACCAACTTGTGTCTGAAGTCAAGTCTTTGCTGAACAAAGTCTCGCATTGGGGGCGACTAAATCTAATACAATTCAATCCCCAGAAGACACAAGTTTGCGCGTTTACCGCTAAAAAGAACACTTTTGCCGTATCTTCTCAGTTTCATCACTTCCTTGCTGCCTCACCTCAACTAGCATCGGAATCCTCGGCGTCGACATATCGAATAGTGTGCAGTTTCGTGACCACTTGGAAGGGAAAGCCAAACTGGCCTCTAAAAAGCTTGGCGTGCTCAGCAGAGCCAGACAGTATTTCATGCCGTCACATCGCTTGCAACTTTACAAAGCGCAAATCCGGCCTCACATGTATCGCGACAAAACTTGCGATACCATCCATACCACCTGGATGATTGGCGGTCCACCACTGTGCGATTTAGAAGATGTTTTCTTCCTCGCACAACTTCCTTGTGGAATCGATTACCATCAGTAATTTTTACGGACCTATACGACTTAGGGACCTTCAAGAAAAGAGCCTACTCCTTTTTAAAAGGCCTGCAACTCATCTGCAATTCCCCTGGTGTTACGGTTGTTCATGGGCGGCGGTAGTCACTTACCATCAGGTGAGCCGCATGCTCGTTTACCCCCTCTCCCATAAAAAAAACTACTTCGAGCGTAGTGCTCCCAAAAACTACCTGTATAGATGTGATGTGTCTTCAATTATCTGAGATAAAATACCACGTGCAACGAGTAGCAGTACCATCATGCATCTTTCTCTTCTTTCGGAATCAACGTATTATGCTTTTATCGTGTTGTTAATAAAATTACTTTTTTAACAAAATTACATTGTGGTGAAGCCCTCGCCGTGTGGTGTCTGCATAAGTGGCTTTTTGTTAGAGCCACGCTGCAGTTGTATTCCGTTTGTAGCACGAGTGGGTCGACTCCATCAGGAAAGGACCACAGTCTCACGAAACACATGCGTAAAATAGCACCTTTACGTTGCTGTGTTTCATATGGTCAGAACCGGAAACCCAGTTTACTAGAAAACGAGGCATTCATCCTAGTCCCCATGTCATCGTCATTTTAATTCTTGATCGGGGATGGATGCAGGTGTCTATGTGCCACAGCATCCACTTACCACCAGGTGTGCTACTTTGTCATTCTTATTCTATAAAAAAAAACATTAATTCATTATAGTCTATTAAAATCCACTGCTGAACATATGAGGCCTATGTTAACATAGATATAGATTTCCTCATAATGGAGGTACTTGCCATAGTTGCCACTTTTTGCAGGCTGGTATAATATTCCTAAGACGGTGCTACACATCTCCTAGTTTCCATCTGTCGCCGTTTACGAAACCCATGGGACGTTAAAGGGTAGTTATAATATTAATTAGACCGTTATTTACTGTTACGACTGCATCGCTTATCGGCGTCCATTATTTTGGTGTAATAATGATACTAGTAATATTAAATTAATAACCCATACTTTTGATAAATGTATGCTATTCAAGACTGATTCTTCATTTTGATTTCTTATATTTACGCGAACACTACACATTTAAATAAAACTAATTTTACGGATTTTATCGTGTGTCCCGAAACGTTGGGAATATAAAATAAGTTAATATACGCGATTAAATCCGTAAAATTAGTTTTAATTAAATGATTTTTCATTTATTGATTACGAACAATTTGACTAGTCATGGATGAGAATGAATTTATTTGTGGTGTAAATGACTTACTGTTAAGGATTTAACTGGCCTGAATGACCTTGACAAAACGGCGATCGAAGAGATTTCAGCCAACGTCAACACCGTCTAGCAACTACGTTCTGTATTACTTATAAAAGTGCAAAGATTAATAGACTGCATAGATGACAATTATATAAGTGACATACTGCCTGTTATGCTTGCGCATCACTGAGAATTATGTCGCGGTTACGCATCTTCAATTACATTGTGCTGTAGCTTTGTTCGGTAGGCGTCACGAGCTATCAAGTGTTCAAATTTCAAGTACGTAAGAGTTTTTTATTGTATATGTTAAATCGTATTTATTTGTATCGTATTACAATAGATCTGGGTCAAAGGGTTCGCTGTAAATTTTTCCCGGGTTTGAACCCCGACATTTTTTTTATTAATTGTAATTTTTGTCAACACGCATTGAGGCAGCGCGGCGGGCATTTCCTTGCCCTAAAACCCTCTCAGAAATAAAAAAAGAGTCTTTTGCCCAGTAGAGGGATTTGTATAGCCTATTACTGTACTTTGTAGCAATATTTATATTAGTTTCAGATACAGAAGGGTGCCTTACGCTGACAAAAATATCATGTGGAGGCGACGAAAACGTAAAACATCTTTGTACCTAGATAAAACGTTTGAAAGATTGTCAGTCATGTTATAAGCCACATTTTCTATAGAGCGTAGAACATTGCAGATAGGGCAAAATAAAAAATAATCTAAAATATTTTGGGAACTATTTATTAATAATATTTACATTTATAGGTATTTATAATAAAAATAATGAACAAACTGCAAGGTTCAACTAATAATTTTTCTTGTAACCACAATTGTAAAATTCCTGTTTTAATTTTTACCAATGGTTAATTGATGAAACGTAGTCAAGATCACTTCATATAAAATATATTTAATTAAAATTGTCACATGACCTATTTGACCTTCTACTTACAACTCGGCGGAAATTTGAAAAGAAGATTTTGTCTTTTCACACAAGTATTATTTACAACTGGCGTGGTTTCCAAAAGCGTGATTAAGTATCAGCGGTATAAAGTAAAGTAAAGTAAAAGTTTTGTTATATCTTCTTAAAAACTATGACGCCATCTCACTATTATATTATTTGTATTTTTTTGTAACGCATAAAGATAAGTTAGACTAAGTAAGATTAACTTGGATAAGTTTGTAATTTTTTTATTTTATCACAAAATTTCCGCAATAAATTATTACCTTTTCTACAGTGATTCTCTCCTCTTAGTTTCGGCGTGACTGTAGGATGTTATACTGAGTCACCGTCAGTTACTAAGCGGCCATAAATCATTATATGTATGTATAGACATACATATATACATTTTTTGATTTAAATATTTATGTTTTTTGAATTTTGATTGATTTTTTGAAACCTGGTAAATTTTTATCATACCAATTGATGGGCCTGAGTATAATGCCAGTTATGCTCTTTGGCTGAAGTTATATTTTATTTTATGCTCAATTACAGACAAAGCAATATTGATTGCGTATTTCTCAAACAAAATTTTACCTCTTCTCTTTCTAATAATAGCTCCTGCACCTAACACGGCGGAATAATTATTATTATCTATAAGACCATTCGCAGAAACAGTTTTTGTTAACAGTTATGAGTGTAACATTTTATCAGCTGCTTTGTTTATAGTGCTTTAAGTAACACTTTGCCGGTTTCTGTACAGAAATGGCTTTGCAAATATGGATGGCCGCTACCATTGAATAGCCGCTCAATAGCACTTTTTATACAAGAAAGTAAACTTTTAGTTCAGTCCATCTTATTTTTCACTAATTAAGTGAAAAGTAAAACAAACCAATAGGTCCAAGATTTAAAATTTCTTGCAACTTTTTATAGAAAAGCATGACCTTATCATAATATAATAGTCAATCATTTAGCCATGTGATAAAACTTTTAAGTGTGCCAGTCAAACATTAATGATCAAATGATGATATTCGTGTCATTATACTGGAAATAGCCTTTTAAATATTTTGTAGCACAATTGATAATCTTCAGTATGATTGACCATGTATATGACTTTTATAAGTCTATGTTATTTTTGATGAATATTATTATTACAGATAAAAGCCCTTTCACATTTATTTTAGTCTCGAATTAAATTAATCAAAATGAAAATAAGAAATTTGGCTCTTAATAACTGATCTTTAAATGTAAAACACTGACTTGAAATTATATAACTATCGGCATTTTTTTAATTCATTGAAATTTTTTAAGATTGTGTTGAAACTCTACTAGTAAAAAAAAAAACCAAATATATATATTATAGTTCTTGATGAAAATAAAGTATGCGCGTTACATCGCATCCCATCAAGAATTTCTAATGCAATTCTTGGTGTAAAGCTAAGACGTGATAAAAACTGTAAACAATAGAATAACGAAATAATGAAAACATTTGTAAATACTTGCTTTATTACCTAATAAATACTATTTGACCGTAATAAAATACAACAAGGTAGTCTTCGGCATGAAAGTAAAAATATTTTCGATTATTTTTGCAATATCTAACAGCCGGATCAGCGCGCGATTCTAATCCATCTAAAGATGCTAAATTTCAGCAAGCACTGTAAAATTCAATAGGAGTAACAGAAAAATTGTTCTTGATATAGAAAGGTAAATAAATTATTTAACCTATAAAGTAAAATCACTTTATTAATAATCAAAATAACCCGATAGATTTATTAACATGAGACACATAATTGTAAGAGTGCTTACAATACTTAACATTATTTTACTAAAATCTCAGTTTTTTTGTAATGGAATAAGGGCGACAAACGAGCACAGAGACCACCTGATGGTAAGTGGTTGCTACGACCCATAGACATCTACATCTATTCTGATTACGTATCAAAATGTAGATGCGTTGTCACCCGTGAGGACTAAGATGTAATGCCTCGTTTCCAGTAAAAAGGTTCTCCGTTTCTCTACACCCACCATACGAAACACAGCAGGGTTAAACTGCTATTTTACATGGTATTCCGTGAGAGCATGGCCCTTCCCCAGTCGAGCCGACCCATTCGTGCTACAACTATACCTACTACTAATATAGCTGCAGCATGGCTCTACCACGTAAGAAAAACTTGACGTTGAAAATTTTAGTATTTTCAGAAGTAACTTTGCAATTATTTTCTACTGACTGAATTTTCTTTGGAATCGTGTTTTGCAAACCGCCACCTGAAAAACGTACAATTTTTTTTCGATAACGACGTGAAATTACAAAACGATTCCCATGCATATCAATGTGGCTCTTAATATGGACATACATCGGGATTCAGAGATTTTAAGTTTTCATGCGTAGATAATAGAAGATATAATATTATATTATTACTGTCCCGTGTGAGGCAACCTTTATACTTATATACATATTCTCATCATATTTTTATGGTTGGTTAGAAAAATTATATCTAAATGCAAACTTGCACAGGGTAATTTTTTTTTACTATTTTTACCCAGCAAGTAGTAAAGCAACTACAATCCCATCGGTAAGTGGTTATGTAGCCTTAGATGGTGAATTGCACTGACTTAACAAAAACCTATTCACTCTTGCCTAATAGTACTAGGTAAGTATAGTGTGGTGTGGTAAGGTTGAGTACTACTTCGGTTACCTGTACGAGGTTGTCACTCGAGAACCCTTCTTCCTATTTTTTATGTGCTTTCCAAGTTATATAGCCAGCCCATTGCCATTTCACTGTAATATTCCGATGGGCTATGTCAGTTACTCTGGTTCTACTGCGAATATCTTCATTTCTAACTTTATTACGTAGAGAAACCCCTCCCCAATTTAAACTTTTTACATTTTTTAGATGATAGTTTGTCTAACATAAAAAAAAAACCATAAACCCAAGAATGTCTTTATATAGTTTTTTCTATTTAGGGAAGCACCATTTTTTATTTATATAAATTTTTTGGCTTAATTTGATAACAGTGTACCTAAATGTAAGTATCTGTATCTATATTTCCCTCCCCAATAATATTTTATAAAGTCATATTCATAAAAACAGGGTTTTATTGTAATAAATAATTATAAAATTCAGTATCAACTAATTAATAAAAATATGCAACAATAAAATTACATAGGTATTAAAAACAATCGAAATCTAAGTAATGAGAGCATGTTCGTCGTTCCACATCTAAATTATATAAAAATGCATTTTTCAATATCACTAATCAACGTCGCCGCGAAAATTTCTTCTTATTTGGGCACCTTAAAAATTAATTTATTTAGAAAATAATATTTACAGTTACCAGTGTACAGATATTAACTAATTTTTTTTTATAGGATAAGGGTGACAAACGAGCACACAGTCCACCTGATGGTAAGTGGTTGCTGCGGCCCATAGACATTTACATCTATCCTCGTTTGCGAATCAAATGCAGATGCGTTGCCACCCGTGAGGGCTAAGATGGAATGCCTCATTTCCAGTACAAAGGGCCTCCGGCCACCTGCACTCACCAAGCGAAACGCAGAGATAAACCTCTACTTCACGTTGGTATTCTGTGAGGTCGTGGTACCACCCCGGTTCGAGCCGGCCCATCCGTGCGACAGCAAAAGCTGCCGCGTGGCTCTACCACTGTGGGAAATTGAGTATTTCTAGTCATAAACATATTTATAATTGAGTATAAACTTTTAAAAAACTAACATATATTTGAACGAAGTCGCTCCAACACAGCGCCGACGCGCAGTCCATCCTCGACGATGTCCGAAAGCGGACTGCGACAGGGCGACGGAGCATGCGCGCTCGCGTAAATATATTCAATTTCAGGGAAAAATGATATATTCTCTTATAAAACGGGTAATAAAAATAAAACTCTCTATTAAAAATATTAATATTTTTTAGACCTTTTTTTTAGTGTAAGAACTATTTAAAAAGCTTGTGCCGTTTTGGAGAAATTTTGCAAAATATGACAAAGATAGGTACTCTTTGGGTATTTTTTTCTTATAAGGAGTTGACACAAATACAATTTTGTTCAATTAAAAACATTTACCAAATCCTCTTCTGTTACCCTGTATTTTTTCTTTGTGGAATAAATGAACAGTTATTGAGATTTTTTTACTTAAATATCCAAGATTTAGGCATTTCAACCACTGTTAAGGCCTTAAGCCACGGCGCCACGGAGCCGTCAAATAGCTGAAATGTTTTAAAATTGAATTTTTCAGAAGCAGTATTGTCACACAAACAAAACACATTCTGTACGATTTTTTATTATTCGAAATCGGATCTAAACCGTTTTACGGAGGAAATTTTATTTAATGGTGAAATATTTGGCTGCACTAGCGAAACTACAAAAAGAAGTTTTAACGAGCCTCGCTATACTTCAGTTTTTCGTTCAGTAAAAATTTCAAATACTTCTACTTCATCTTTTTCAAACTGCCACCCGTTACTACTATGTTATCTATTGTGGTGAGGCGTAACTTCTGAGTTTTAATTACTCACTATCTTGTAAAATGTCATGCTCGCTCTGACACAATAGTATAATATAACAAATTCATTTAGCATTTCCCGCGACACTTACATTTTAATAAATGTGCTATTGTAGAGCGAGGTCAGGCGAGCTTATTCTGATATTTATTTAGTTGAACTAGATTATAAAGTTACCTTTCATTAATTAGAGGTATTCTTTGCTTGAATTACATTATGTACCTTAATTTGATGGAGAGAGTGGGAGTGTCACACCTTAATTTTATTATTTTTTATATATAGAATAAGGGTAACAAATGACCACACAGTCCATCTGATGGTGAGTGGATGCTATGGCCTATAGATATCTATATCTATCCTCGGCTAAATATCAAAAAGCAGATGCGTTGTCACCACTGAAGACTAAGATGGAATGCCTCGTTTCCAGTATAAAGGGTCTCCGCCAAGCGTGGAAGCTATGGCAAATATTTCCCTATAAAGCAATCTATAGGGGAGGCCTATGTTCAGTAGTGGACTTGTGATAGGCTGTGCCGCTAATGGTAATCACTCAGAATTGGAAGAAATATTTGTATATTGCTGTGATCGGCGCCGCGCTTCGGAGCTATTTATTTTCACGAATATTAATCTGACGTGGAATTTTTGAACATTTTTTTTTTGACATTCATTAATTACAGCCTATTGAAAGTCAGAACATGGACCTTTTCCGAGATTGCCTTATAGGGTATGCATACATAGTTGCCTCGCTTTGTAATGATAGTTATTTATAAGATGTATACTTATTTTATTACATGTTTGGCAATCATAGTTATTTATTGTTTTTACTAGTTATCGTGCAAGATGCTTCTGATCTTACCTTGATTCATTCCCTCTGTCGCCGCTTACAACACCCACGGGATAAAATGGGGTAGTGGATTATCCTACGCTAACATTACAAGTCTCAAATAATAATAAAAAATAAGAGACTGAACGGAATGGAACATGATGTACATATAGAGAGAAGTGCCGGGAGTGTTCATCAGAAAAAAAAACTATAATTTTTTTGAAAAATTCGATAAATATGTAAAATAATTGGTCTTTAACAGTCTTAAATCTTAATAACGCCACATTAATAGATAATAATCAAGCAAATACGGGGTGGATTAGTCCTCTTCTTCATAGAAAGGGCTTTTCGCATACTTTTTATACATGGGAAAATGCCTACGCATACTCGGACTCGCACCGACTAAAACCCCACGGTGTTCCAACTTCGCCACATATTGGGCGGGCCATTTATTCTATTCTATTTTAACTATGATATCAGGTTGTCAAACACATAAGGCCTCCCATGACCATGGGTACTGTAAAATGCCCAAAACATTGGAAATTAAAAAAGTTTCTTAGTCTTATAAACGGTTAGTTTTATTCTTTATTCACAGTGAACATGGGAAGCAGTACACTCATGAACGGGAGTAAAAAAAATGTTCGTCTTGTTGTGGCGGTAAAAGAAAATCAGCCACCTCATACTGTCCCGTCGTAAGAGACATAGGAAAACAAACAGGAGATGGGAGGCATCATCTTCCTGACAACAGATAAAAATGATAATAGACTATTATCACGCCTACCAATATCCAGCTACTTGACAATTTATGGGGAGGCCTATGTTCATTTCAGTGGACTTTTGATAGGCTGATGATAATGAGTTCTACTGACCTTTGCAACCATTAATATTTACGGTAGACTGAAAACAAAAAAATAACATACACGAAAATATGAATGAAATTAAAAGTACATATATTTCCCCATGAAAATTAAAAAAGTAGCAGCTGTATGTGTATACATTATATGTATATATGTCAAAATATATATGTCACTAATTGGCACAGGCCACGGAGAATTTGAGCCAAAAAAGTATCGCTGCGCTGATTCCTACGTGGAATGACCTCAACTGGGAAACTTTTCAGATATGCAGGTTTTCCTTCACCGCCGAGAATACGGTAAATCGATACTTCAAATTTAAAATAAAATATATAATATTGGTTGTGTACCATGAAATTAAAGTTTTAACAGTTTGATTACCGCCTATGACAAGTGAAATAACCTTTCCTTCATCATTACAGCCTTTCATAAGTCCAATGGTGAATATAGGCCTCCCCCAAGGAATGCCACAAAGCACGGTCCTGACCCACCTGCATCCACCGACTTCCTGGATGTCTTACCAGGTCGTCACTCCATCTCGTGGGGGTACGCCCTACACTTCGCCTACCGGTACGAGGCGGCCACTCAAGAACCTTTCTTCCCGATCGGTTGTCGGTTCTTCGAGATATATGGCCGGCCCACTGCCACTTCAGCTTACTAATCCGTTGGGCAATGTCGTTGCTCTGGTTCTACTGCGGATATACTCATTACTAAGTTTATCACGCAGAGAAACCCCGAGCATAGCCCTCTCCATAGCTCACTGAGCGACCTTGAGCTTCCTCATATGGCCAGCAGTGAAGGACCACGTCTCAGATCCGTAAGTCATCACTGGCAACACGCACTTGTTGTACAATTTCGTTTTAAGGTTTTGAGGTATGTCTGACGAGAAGATGTGTCGTAGTTTCCCGAACGCTGCCCAGCCGAGTTGAATCCGTCGATTGACCTCTCGGTCGAAGTTGGACTTACCTAGTCGGACTATTTGTCCCAGGTAAACATACTTGTCAACATCTTCGAGCTTAGTTTTTTTTTTATAGAAGAGGGGGCAAACGAGCATGCGGCTCACCTGAGGGTAAGTGACTACCGCCGCCCATGAACAACTGCAACACCAGGGGAATTACAGATGCGTTGCCGGCCTTTTAGAAAGGTGTAAGCTCTTTTCTTAGTGCTCCCAACAACTACCTGCATAGGTGTGACATGGACATTAAACATAATCTTTGTTTTGTCCATGTTCATCTTAAGACCTATCCGTTGGGAAACACTATTGAGGTCATTGAGCATAGTGCTTAGGTCCTCCAGCGATTCTGCCATAAGGACTATATCGTCGGCAAATCGAAGGTGAGTGATGTACTCGCCATTGATGTTAATACCGTATCCTTTCCAGTCCAGAAGCTTGAAAACGTCTTCCCGTGCAGCGGTGAAGAGTTTCGGGGATATAACATCACCCTGTCTTACACCTCTCTGCAATTGGGTAGGTTTCGTACTCTGGTTCTGTACTCGGATAGCCATCGTAGCTCTACTGTACAAACACTTCAAAACTTCGATATACCGACAGTCAACTTAGTACCGTTGAAGGGACTGCAGCACCGCCCAAATATCGACGGAATCAAAGGCTTTCTCATAGTCCACATACACCAGACGTAGTTGCAAATTCTACTCCTCGGACTTCTGTACAATTTGCCGATGGGTATGTTTGTGCTATGGTCTATTGTGCTAGAGACCTTTCGGAAACCGGCTTTTTCGGGAGGCTGGACGTCGTCAAGTGTGCGCGCGAGACGATTCGTAATGACTGTCGAAAAGAACGCGTAACCTTTCCTTAATTAAAGTATGTTTTCGCAAGAGCGTGTTCATTAACACATACTCATATGAGCTATGAAACCAGGACGGTCTCAAATATCTTAATATGTTTGAAAATATGAAAGCTATCTTAAATTACAAACTTATTTATAAGTCTCATTAAAGGTAAGAAAAGTAAAGTAGCAGCTATATGTATTATACGCTATATTTTTCCTAAAAATATTAAATATTTCTGGAAAGTAAGCAGTAATCCTTGTAAAATGGGACGATATTGTCTTTGAATAATGATCTTCTACTTGTTAATACTTCATGAAAACTTCATCGAATAGTCACATTATTACCTTTTCAATTTTTTTATAAGAAATTTATCTTCATAAGAATTAAATTTACTTTTATTAAAAACTAGCTGTGCCCCACAACTTCGTCCGCATGGAATTTACTACGATTTCATGCATATCAATTTTTTTGCGCGGAACCCTAATTTTGTTTTTGAGTAATATTACCATCGTATAAATATTGAAAAATATTGACATTAATATTTATACGATACTAATGTCACTCAATTGTTTTGCCTTCCCGGAACCCCTCCGCTAACACTTAAACTTTATGGTATGGTATTAAAGCTCAAATTGACTTTTAAGTATTATTACGAATATTTTGTATGGGGATATAGAAAAGTGTTGTTTATAGGATTTTTCTGGCAATTTTTTAAATTTTTCTCTCCGTAAGTACCATCTTCGTACTTCAAGGAATATTATAAAAAGAGAGTTAGCGAAATCGGTTCAGCTGCTGTCGAGATTTGCGCTTAGCAACACATTCAGCGATTCATTTTTATATTATATATTAAACCGACTTCAAAGAACTGAAAGAACAAAATAATTTCACATTCTTAAGTCGGGGCATTTATAATTTTACACACTATATCTTAGCGCCGACTTCACTATGAAATTATTTTATTCATTTTTGTTCTTTGAAGTCAACTTTTACTTTTTAATAAAAGTTAATTTACATATTATCAACTTTTGTATATATATTTGGTTACCTTTTAAGACTTTTACGTGCAATAAAGTATATCACAAGGTGAATTTCGTCTCAATACTTTCAGTAAAAACTTCATCATTTTACCACTCTTAGGACTGGAGTTTTTTTTTTTATATTTTCTAAATACACACCTCCTCCTTCAATGTCGAGTTAAAAACTCAAACGAAACAACCACTCTTGGACGGGAGGTTGGCCACCGCACCATTTTACAATTTTGAGTTGTTGTCAGGAAGATGTCACTGCCCGTCTTCTGATTCAGTTTCCATCTGACATCTATTACGACACCCACACGACGATAATTAGTAGTAGATATTCATATACCGTCACTATTCGGTAAGATACTTGACTAGTTTTAGAGTTCGCTGATTTTACGCAATACTAATGATTTCTGAAATCTGACTACCGACGACAGATGATTTTTTTATGAAATTTAAGGGAAAAATAAAGTTACAATAATAAGCTGTTTGAATGTGGCTACTGGTGCCCATTGACACCTGCAGCTAATCACAACCATGTGCGAGTGTAATGAACCTCGTGAATTTTGTAAAGGCTTTTAACGTTCTCTGAAGGAAAGCTCTTAGGTTAAGATGAAATGTTAAATTAGGAGCTCTTTCAAGGATCATTTCATTAGTTAAATTATTTACATGTTAGATATTTACAGCTTTACATTCAGATATTTTATATTTTTTGAAACAAATATAATTCTATAATAATGTCCTGAAGTGTCTAATGTTGAAGTGTCTAATACTTACACTCCCCCCAGTAGGGGTCGCCTTTCTTTTTCACCGATTGTCTATATTTCGAGCTAGTTGGCTAGCCCATTGCTATTACAGCCTCCTGATCTACTTTTATATGTCAGTTAAACTTAGTTTAATGACATCAACATTAGAAACCTTGTTGTGATATATGGTAGTAAATGTTTTCTTTTTTACAAATGATTTGAAATTTGGTGAAAAATTACTAATTGAGACTTCTGCGTAAATAAACTGCTGCAGAGAGATCGACTCGATCAACTTAAAGATAAATCAGGTTACGTCATGTAAGAACTTTCAGCAAGGTCCTCTATTCACATCAATTAATCATTTGCTATTAAGAAACTTTTTAAATTTACACTGGGATTGTACTGAAAGCGTTTGTCTGGCTCGGCGGCTTTTTTATTTAATTTTCTTTCCAAAATTTATAGTTGTCTCAAAAATTTGTAGTTACTCGTAAATGTACATTGAAAAAATAAGCGATAAAATACTTTCAGACCTTCCATTGCATTAATGCACATGTCAAATACTAATTAAGGGTTGCCGAGCAAGCCAGTGGAGGGTAACACCCCACTAGATGGAGTAACGACCTGGTAAGACATGCAGGAAGTCGGTGGGTGCATTTGGCTCAGGACGGTGCCTTGTGACATTCTTTGGGAAAGGCCTATGTTTTGCCTTGTGAAGGGCTGTATTGGTGATGATACTGAGCCAGGCAAATGAACGTCTCAACGAAGACTATCTTTGCAGAACAGGATTATAGTGGACGAAGACACACTAGTGCTGAAAAATATAAAAAACGCAATGCTTGGGACTAATCCGCGTGCAGTCCATGCAACATGGCCTTCTGCTGAGATGAAGACCCCATTCTGCTGAGCTTCTAATGATGTGGGATACGGATAGAAGCCGTTTAAACATGGAGAGATTATATGATAATTCTCACTTTTCTTTTTTTTTTTGGCATTTGTCATGAATGATAAAAATAAATGATAATAATACGAAGACCCATGTTCATTCACTAAGACTGTTTATGGACAAATAAAAAAACTATTGTCGAATATTTTATTAAATTCGATCTGCTGATGTAAGAAATTTTATTACGACTGTGAGCTTATTTTCGCGACCTCGCTGTATTTTCAGACTTGCTTCAACGGATAATTGAATTTATAATTCGAATGTTTGCGCGCTGTCAGCAATTACAATTTGAATAAATTTATCTGGCTGGAAGGATAGTATTTTCTTTCTAAATTAACAAAATTTAACAATGAATAGGCACAAAATTCCAACTCTTAAAAAAACTCTTAAAGCCCTCTTCTCTCAAAACTTAAATTTGATCGAGATGATTTTTACTTTAAGTATTCTTAATCAAATTTAATGTATCATAGCTTGTAACTTATGTCCACTTCAACATTTAAAAAAAAACTTCAGACAGATGAACTCCGAACGTGACGCTCCGCGAAACCTATACACAATGTATGTCCTAGTGTGTCAAGTGCTTAAGCGTTTATTACATTATTCAATTTTTAGAAAATCTAATTAGGAAATTGGAAAATGTAATCGTAGTTAGAACAGATATGTCCGATTTAGTTAAAGTTGGAGGTCCCGACCGCTCTACTTTCTAAATTGTCTACAATTTAGAAAGTAACAGTGTAATCTTCTTTCTTTCATCTTCTAATCTAGAAGATGTAGTGACAAAAATTGAGAAAGGTATGCTGAGATGGTTTGGCCATGTCGAGAGAATGAATGAAGAACGATTGACGAAAAAAGTGTATAAGGCGAGTGTGAATGAAAGTGTTGGAAGGGGTAGACCTAGGCGGACATTTCTAGACCAAATCAGGGACGTCTTGAAAAAAGGCCAGGTCAAGAGTACCCTAAACCGTAGAGCATGTATGAAGGGAATAATGAAAGTGGACGAAGCAAAACAAGTATGTAAGGATCGTAGCAAGTGGAAAGAACTGGTCTCTGCCTACCCCTACGGAAAAGAGGCGTGATTATATGTATGTATGTATGTAACAGTGTAATCGCAACGTTACGATTTAGAACGACCAGTTGGCACCCGCGCTTTGATCTAAGCGGATGTCTTACATACTAACTTTTTACTGCATCGTCTTCGCCCGGTTAATAATTTTTAGAAGGATTTTCTTAAATTTTTTCTGCCTATTATAATTTTAATATAAATCGGTTCCGTAGTTTTCGAGTGTATCGTGTTCAAACAGACAGACAGATAAACATACACACAGATAAAAATTCTAAAAATAGTTTCGATGCATTCTGTTACCGGTCTCGAGTTACCCTGAATGCATTTTTTCCTAATATTACAATTGTACAGAGAGTGACCCTTCACGATTTTATTATTTATAGATTACTAGCTGACCAGGCAAACCTTGCTTTGCCATATACGAGTACATTATGTCTAGGAAATATTTTTTACTTTTAAAATTGGCGATTAAAATCAGGGGTTGATCGTAAAAGGGTGAAAATTTGAAGTTTTATGTATTTTTTACTGCTAAATAATAATAAAATAAAAATAAAAAAATTTGCCAAAAAATAAAAATAAAATATTTAGGGGTGGATCACCTTTATCATTTAGGGGTTTGAAAAATAGATGTTGGCCGAATCTCAGACCTACCCAATATGCTCACAAACTTTCATACAAATCGGTTGAGTCGTTTCGGAGGAGTTTGGTAACAAACACCGCGACACGAGAATTTTATATATTAAGATAGATTAACTCACCTGAATGTAATTTTTCAAACATTTTTGTATATTGCTCAGTATGTTTCTGGAATAAGTTTTGATATAAGCGGATCTGATATCAGAGAGCAGTACTTTAAATCTTGATATGAATTTCCGGTGGCTAGAAAATGTAATGTCACACTTTCTGGAAATATCGTCACTTCTTTTTTAATATGTTTGGATACCAAACTTAACAAATAATCGAATTGCTTAGAATCAGCTCTTGAAAAATTTCTAAAGTCATCAGGTTCCAATAAATAAAAAATATGCACTATATTCATATTGGACCATCGATATGTATGTACTACGTACTAGATTGCGCATTCCGAACATACACTATGTTCAACTGAACTGTACTGCAATCCGTACAGTGTGTCATTTAGTGTGGTTTCAATCTACAAGTTAGTCTGTGGTTTCAATATTCATGCAGTGTGGAGCGGCGCTAAGAATACAAGATTTCAATTTAAACCTAGACATAAATAACAATTCAGTAGTCAAGTAAAATTATTTATTGTTCAAGTGAATAAATAGGTAATATCGTAATATTACAAAAGAAAAAATAATGAAAAAATATATTTCTTTATATAAAATGACCGCGCAGGATCAACGCGCTTAAATCTGTCTATCGCTATAAATCTTACAGCTAACTGCGCATACGCGACTTTACTATCTCCCGCGCATGCGCGAAGACATAGACTAGTACACATTTTTTTGTTTAGAAAGGCTTCTCTAGTACGTGTACGTGTAGTACGGGACAAAATTGTGTCTGAAGTCGAGACTTTGTTGAACAAAGTCTCGGATTGGGGCCGACTAAATCTAGTCCAGTTCAATCTCCAAAAGACACAAGTTTGCGCGTTTACCGCTAAAAAGAACCCCTTTGTCGTATCTCCTCAGTTTCAAGGCACTGCCCTTGCTGCCTCAGCTAGTATCGGAATTCTTGGCGTCGACATATCGAATAGTGTGCAGTTTTATGGTCACTTGGAATGGAAGGCCAAATTGGCCTCTAAAAAGCTTGGCGTGCTCAGCAGAGCGAGACAGTACTTCATGCCGGCACATCGCTTGCAACTTTACAAAGCGCAAGTTCGGCCCCACATGGAATACTGTTCTCATCTCTGGGCCGGGGCACCCCAGTGCCAGCTCCTTCCACTTGACCACATCCAGTGCAGAGCGGTTCGAATCGTCGACGACCGAGTTCTTTCTGATCGGCTCGATACACTGGCACTGCGTAGAGATGTTGCATCTCTTTGCGTATTTTATCGCATCTATCACGGGGAGTGCTCTGAGGAATTGTTCGGACTAATTCCAGCCGCTCAATTTCACCATCGCACATCGCGACAAAACTCGCGTTACCATCCATACCATCTGGATGATTGGCAGTCCACCACTGTGCGATTTAAAAGAAGTTTTCTCCCTCGCACAACTTCCTTGTGGAATCAATTACCACCAGCGAATTTTCCGGACCGATACGACTTAGGAACCTTCAAGAAAAGAGCTTACACCTTTCTAAAAGGCCGGCAACGCATCTGCAAGTCCCCTGGTGTTGCGGTTGTTCATGGGCGGCGGTATTCACTTACCATCAGGTGAGCCGCATGCTCGTTTGCCCCCTCTTCTATAAAAAAAAACGTAGTACATATAACTCAATACATTGAGATTGAACAGTTTTTTCCTCAATGACAAGTATTCTTTAACCCAGCATTTTCTATTTTTTCTTTTTTTAATATTTTTTTATAGGATAGGGTGGCAAACGAACACACAGTCCGGTAATGGTAAGTGGATGCTGTGGCCCATAGACATCTACATTTATCCTCGTTTGCGAATCAAAATGCAGATGCGTTGTCACCCGTGAGGATTAAGATGGAATGCTTGTTTTCCAGTAAAAGTGTCTCCGGTTCTCTACACTCACCATACGAAACACAGCAGCGTTAAGCTTGCTATTTTACGCTGGTGTTCTGTGAGAGCGCGGTCCTTCCCCGGTCGAGCCGACCCATTCGTACTACAACTATACTACTAATATAGCTGCAGCATGACTCTACCAATGGTGGTGGGAACAATGACATATCCATTGTTCCTACCACGGCTAAGGCAAGTCCTCTTTTCTGCTATTTTGATAAATATGGCGCCATCGATCAAACGTGCAACCCCGTCGATACTTCTTTTACGAATGTGCTTCGCCACGATTTAGAATTCAATTAAGTGTAATGGGATCATTAGCTTCCAACTTAGATTCCTAATTAGATTTTCTAAAAATTGAATAACGTAATAAGCGCTTTAACCACATCCACCAACTTTACCAAAAAAAAAAATATTTCTATTCTACTACTTTGCACACTAAATTGTAAATTTCAACTTATTACTAAATTCATTGATAACGTGGATCAAGTCACTTAAAATTATGTTAGTAAACGTCAGTCTTCGCTAAATTTGACATTAGCTGTCAAATTGCATTCTTTACATGTTAGCTTATATTTTCGCGGGAAAACAGACTCACTGTAAGCTGCTTTTTGTAACAAGCCGGTTAGATATAAAACGAATATTTGGTAAGGAATATAAAAACAATAATGGTTTTATTTGTAAGTTACATATAGTTTATAACCCATTATTACATGGTCTTGTTTATTTCTTTAAGGCGTTTTGAAATTTATTCATTGTTAAATTGTGGAAACTGTCGGGCCGTGGGGTCCACTTACGATGAAGTTCCTAAAATAACTATATCCGCGATTGGTCGTCGCTGCCGGGGAAAAGAGGGCTGGTTCTTTTCTCGCTCAAAGGCTAACTATAGCCATTCAGAGAGGAAACTCAGCCAGCTTTCTTCGCACTGTACTTCACTTCGTAGGTCTTTATGATATTTTAAGTTTTTAGTTTCAGCTTTATATTATGGTAATAAATATTGTATATATTTAAATGTTCTGACTGAAACTTAACTAAGTTCTTGAAAACTAATGTATCTTCTTTAGCGACAACCTTTCAAAAATAAGAGAAGACCACTGCTCAATAGTGGAACGATTATAGGCTATTGTGACACGGCAAGGTACGTCGTAACTTCACTAACGATTGGGTTATTTGGCCGACATTCAGGATAATTTCCGTCCATCCAGCCAATTTTCGGACGTGACTGTTGAAGATATTTTAGTTTCACATATCGTTAGGCACTATCTCTACACTGTATAAAACTAATGGCCCCGAACATTACAGTCTAGATGTGACTGCGTTGTATTATGTTTCCTGTATGTTACTTTTATTCAAAGTGCACTTCATCTAATATATAAAAAAATATGTTTGTTTGTTCGTATTTTATACGCTGCCATACCGTTCATCAGGCTGCAGTAAAACTTTGTCCACTTATTTAATATTGCTCTTCCAAATTTAAAAGGACATTTCCACAATTATTTCTTCTGTGGCAGCCACGTTCCAGGTACCAGTTATTATGAAATAAAAATTTCCAGTTATATTGCAATATTGTTTAAGTAATATATTATTTGGCCGACATTCAGGATAATTTCCGTCCATCCAGCCAATTTTCGGACGTGACTGTTGAAGATATTTTAGTTTCACATATCGTTAGGCACTATCTCTACACTGTATAAAACTAATGGCCCCGAACATTACAGTCTAGATGTGACTGCGTTGTATTATGTTTCCTGTATGTTACTTTTATTCAAAGTGCACTTCATCTAATATATAAAAAAATATGTTTGTTTGTTCGTATTTTATACGCTGCCATACCGTTCATCAGGCTGCAGTAAAACTTTGTCCACTTATTTAATATTGCTCTTCCAAATTTAAAAGGACATTTCCACAATTATTTCTTCTGTGGCAGCCACGTTCCAGGTACCAGTTATTATGAAATAAAAATTTCCAGTTATATTGCAATATTGTTTAAGTAATATCGTTTTGTGCCGTGTAGTGGCGGTTAAGAATATCTACTACCCCATATCTTCCCGTGGGTGTCGTAAAAGGCGACAAAGGGAAAGAGGCAGGAGATGGGCAGCAGCATCTTCCTGATAACAGCAAAAATACAATAAAAAAACTGCGGTTGCCAACCCGCTCACCAAGCGTGGCAACTATGGCAAATACCCCCCAAATGGATAAAGTTACTAAGAGATGGCCCCCAGTCCCCGGCGGCTTCACTATTCCTGGCTATGGTGGCGACCATGGTAACGGCGGGGCAGGGGGTGCTAAGAATCTCCGGTGGAGGTTCAATTGCCACCTACGACGACTCAACCTGGCAACATATAACGCACGCAACCTGAAGACTGACGAGAAGATTGTGGAGCTGGAAGAAGAGATAGACAAGTTACGCTGGCATATTATAGGATTATCTGAAGTCCGAAGAGAGGGGGAGGACACGGGAAACCTCGAATCCGGCAACTTGCTCTATCACTGGGAGGGCGACCATCTGTCCCAAGGAGGTGTCGGATTTATCATCCACAAGTCCCCCGTTAACAACATCGTAAAGATTGAGAGTGTGTCGACGAGGGTTGCGTACCTTATACTCAGAATTACCAAACGGAATTAGCTGAAGGTCATACAGGCTTACGTACCAATCTCGGCACACCCCGATGAGGAGGTGGAGAATATGTATGAGAATATCTCTAGAGCCATGCATTCCTCCAAAACCCAATATACGGTGTTAATGGGAGACTTCAATGCAAAACTATGCACAAGAGAAAACGGTGAGCTGAAAGTAGGGAAATTTGGAATAGGGCAACGGAACCCAAGGGGCCAGCAGCTGGTCGACTTCATGGAGAAAGAGGGACTCTCTATGATGAACTCTTTCTTCCAGAAGCGGCCTCACTGGAAGTGGACCTGATCGAGCCCCGACGGTTCGACAAAAATTGAGACGACCAGACGATAACTGTTCAGTGATGTCTCCATGATCGCGAGGGTGAAAACTAATAGCGATCACCGAATGGTTAGAGGCACACTGAACCTAAACGTTAAGTTAGAGAAGTCTCGTCTAATGAAGTCAACGCTCCGTCCCCCTCGTGCTCTGTTAATAATAATAACAAGTTGAAGAAAAATCACAGTGTACAAACTTGGAGGGTAATGCAGCAATGGCGGCTAAGATATGACTGCTCACCAGATGACGCTAGTTGGGACTGTGGTGAAATTATTCGTTACACAGTATCACAAAGAACAAAGGTAGATTTTCATACATAAAATTAATTGTGAAGAAATAGTAGCGTCTATATACAATCAAAAATATCTTAAAATCTTATGCGTCAGTCTCTGAGTAACTTTGACAAAAATTTCGTCCTGAGAAGGCGTTAAAAACTAGATATTTAGATTTGAACCTTTTTAGGTTATGTCTTATGTCACTTGAAAAAAGTCATGCGTCCTGTGGTTGTCTGATGTTAGCTTAATACATTCTCAACATAATGTACCTACCTATATAATTTAGATTTTTTAGATTATTGTTTATCTATTATATATTTGCAAACTATAAATGTATATTTCTTGTATGGCTTCTTAGTATTTGTGCCATACAGTGACATGCGTAATATTATTCTGTGACAGTGACATTTTTTTAGCTAGTGTTGCCATAACATTAAATGGAATTGTTATGTATTAATTGTTATGTATTACTATGATTGAGACAATGTATTATTGCAGGAAGTTCTTTGTAACATACTTATTTTCAACCTGATCACTCTTATTTTTATTATTACTTATAGTATAGTTATTACTAATAATAACTTCTTTTTTTGTGTATGTTTGTTGTGTTGGTAGTTTTACAAAGTTTATACGAAAACAGTATGAATATAGTAAATGGCAACACTTGAATTATGCAAAATGATTAAAGTCATTTAATATTCCCAAAAAGTATGTTTTTTCTGTGAGTTTAATTAAAATTATAAATACATTGAAAAATCATAGAATAATAATTAATTTCATTTTATATATAAGTTATTTCTAGACGCAATCATTTTTGTCAACTATTTTTGTGCACTTGTTATTTTGCATTGCAAGTTAAAAAAAATCCGTTTGTAAACACAAAACAATTTCTTACTCTTTTCACTTTAATTTTTCTAAACTTAAGTTAACCCTGTGTAAGTTGCTCCTGCGAATTGCAAGCAAAAAGAGAAGCAAATAAGTCCGCTTTCTCCTTAGGCGCATGCGCCAGTGAGCCATCTGGTTTTACAGCGGAGGCAGAGTAGACCGACAGAAGTTTGGGTCGACCACTTTGGCGAGAGACCAAAAAGCTCTACTGCCAGATGGTTTGACAGAGAGCTTTGTGCCGATGCGTTTAATGCGGTCGAAACTGGCTTGGCGCAATGCCTTTTTGCACGACTTGGGGGCTTGGTTAAAGGCTCTCTTCTTAAGGCTAACATCCGGAGCTTTACAGTCTCGAGCATCGACCCAGGATAAGTACGCCATATGCTTGTGCTTTTCAGCTCGAGCGCACTCGGCGTTAAACCAAGGGCGAGCTTTACCACCAATGGGCAAGTCAGCAAAGGGGATGAAATACTCCATCGCTTGACGTATCACATTGGTTATGGCATCCGCGCAGCTCGATGGGTCTCCAAAGGAGAAGCAGACCTGCCGCCAAGGATAAGATGCAAAGAAATCTCATCCCAATCTGCTGACTTGTATCGCCACATTCGTCGCACTCCGTGGAAATCGTAGTTAGGTGGGGAATATAACGACACAGAAACGCACGTACAGAAGAACACGTACACGACATCCATCAAGGTCATGATGGATGGCGGTATAACGTTCTTCCTCAACCAATTTTTTCCCATGGGAAGAAATGGGTTAATAGATTCTCCTATTTCACCGTCACAAATTATCACCCATAGAACCATAGCTTACCAAAGTGTAACATAATGGCGACAAATAAGTGAATAAAATTTGTAACCTCAAATTTTAAAATATATTAGTGGTCATACAAGTACGTCTACTACCCCATCTCATCCTGTGCGTGTCGTAAGAGGTGACAGAGGAGAACTGAAACTGGAAATAAGTAGCAGCATCTTCCTGAAACAGCTCATCATTATACGTTGAATGAACAATGAACACAAACGATAAATGAACATGATATGGGGTAGTGGATATTCTTACACCACCACTACACGGTTACCCGTTGCTTTATAACTTGATTTAGATGAACAATATTAACCCTCTCAGAAATGAAAGTAAGCCTGTGCCCATAGTGGGACGTGTATATAGGCTGTAACTGAACAACATTATCTCTTTGTTTGTTAAAAAACGTAACTGCAGCAACTAGCAAGCATCAGTACAAATACAGAATGAACCCCAGGGTACGCATGCAGTTTTTTAATTTAAATGTCATTTAACAGCATTGCTTCTTGCTAAATAGCGGAAACAAAAGTTAAATCTTAACTGAAAGAGTACTAAGAAATTGCGAATGCTTTTTATCAGGAATAAGGTATAATATTAGTTAGGTTATTTGTAATATGTCTATAAAAATGTATTTATATTTTTATATGTTATGTATTTTTATATTTATTTTCATGTTTCTTGATACCCAGTACCAGTAATATTTTTCTATTTAATTAAAGTGACGTATGAACTCACAGTCCACCTGATGGTAAGTGGCTACTGCAGCCCATGAATACCTACAACCAACACACAAACTACAAAGATGGTTACAGACGCATTGTCACTAGGCAACGAACTGGTGACAACGCTCTGTAACCTTAGCTCT
Source organism: Parnassius mnemosyne (assembly GCA_963668995.1). Lineage (NCBI taxonomy): Eukaryota > Metazoa > Arthropoda > Insecta > Lepidoptera > Papilionidae > Parnassius > Parnassius mnemosyne. The sequence goes on along the minus strand of CAVLGL010000080.1, from coordinate 1,902,592 downwards.
AAGATACTGTCTTTGGACCAGAATACATATGTGCGAAATTAGGTAAGTAATACCTCCCAGTAAGTATGGATGAAAAATAAAAATTAATCAAGAAATTTTCACTAATATAGGATATAAGAAAAATTGTGTGGATTGACGGACCACAGTTAGATATTAACTTCTTTAATCTTTAACACGATGTGACTTGTTATTTAGTAAAACTCGTATCCTTTGTCTTCTTTTTAACATCTTACATAGCCCGAATTTCCCTTCATAATCGATTTACCTTTTTTAAATCTCCAGATGCAGTTTGTAGATCTCACCTTAAAACTCTCTTAAAATTCCCATCCTTTAAAGCTCATTCATGTTGCCGTTCATTCTCTGTACATGCAGTAGGACTCTGGAAGTCACTTCCTCCTCCCATTCAAGAAATCAAAACAGTAACATTGTTCAAAAAACGTGTAAAAGAATAATATTTACTATCTACTTACTATTATCTCCGTCTTCTATGTAAGTTTCCTTAGCTTTGATATTTACTATACTTTTTATTATTTATAAATATTTAATTATGACTATATATATATAAATATATTATCTTGAATGTATGTATGTGTGTATGTGTATATAATAACAAAGCGCACACGTTATTATCTTTTATTTATCACATCTTTTTAACTGGCCTATTGGAAGAAATTTCATTATGAGATAAGTAGCGCCCTTGTACAAACTCTTCATTATGTTGTGTCCTTTCCGTTGTTTGTGTGTACATAAATTGTTAAATAAATAAAATAAGCTTTACAAATTTCTTACTAAATATGCTTGCAACGGTATTTGAAGTGCGAAATGTTTCGCTTCAGTGCTCATAGGATTTATCACATCATCTGTTGTACTGTTTGCCGTGCCAAAAACAACGTTTGCAAAACCTCCGAAAATATTGTGGTAAAAAGCGCATAATATTTTATGAGACAAATTGCAAGCAGTTTTGTTTGCTATGTTAACTGTTGTTCTTATTTTTCATGTAAAAGTTAAGTGTTTCAACAGTCTATAATAGGCGTACTATTCATTATACATGTGTGCATGTATACGTGTGTGCGTGTATCTCGCGTATGACAAAAATTGCAGGGCCTAGTATGTTTCACATACTCGTATTACCAGGGTAACATTATGTCGGTATTTTTTATGACCATACGTTAGTTTAGTGATACTGTTTATTCCTGTTCCCTTTGTTGTGACACATTAAGAAAATGGGTGCTATTAAGCTTAATGCGGCAGTAATACTAAACAGCCGAATTTCAGTGGACAACTTTGTGCTCCAAAAGTCTTTGAAAAAGAGAAAGCCGCTGTCCAACAATGAGATATGGTGGTTTCTCTTATTGTTTTTTTGACTTATTCGTAATATAAACTTACCTGTCTAGCGCAGTTTTTACGTTTCATTATTACCTGAAAACGGGAGAAATAATATAGTTTATTAAATGTACTCGTGATTATTTACTATTTATTTACTGCTGTAATAACTAAATTTAATAAATAAAAAAAATATTGCAGTCTAATAAAAGTTCACTGCTATAGGTACTATGGCCCCCTCTTAGATAGGGGAGATATTTGCCTAAGTTGCCACGCTGGGTTGGTTGACAACCGCATTTTTTGTTATTTTCAACTGTTATTGTGGACATAAAAAACATAAAAACATATATTTATAGCGTTACGCCCATAATCCACAAAGGGGTAGTCAGAGTCCAAAAAGCAGCGAGCAACTCGGACCATGTGTAGCCAAAAAATATAGGTTTAGATGGGAGCTGTGAAAGAAGTGATAGACTAGCTCGTTGCCAACACAATCACAAAACAATTGTCCTATTTCTCACCTTATGTGATATGCTAGGCAAAGTAACACAGTTGGCACTTTCTTATTCATTATAATTGCCACTTGAACAATGTACCGAAAAGTTTCAGATCATTGAAAGTCAATGTGTATTTATATAATAAAATAAAATTTGAAACGTGTACGACGTTATTTACACTTACCCCATTAGGTTGCGCTGCTTTCCCTTACTAGAGTTTTACGACTGCTGCCGGCCAGTCATAAACTGTAGCGAAGTTATCGTTGAGAAAACAAACAAAGTAAGATGAATTACGTTTGAGGGGGCTTAATGGCAACTGCTGTCTCGTGTCGAGTATAATGCGTGCAACATTAGCTCAATACTACTTTCTTTTTCGATTCTCATGCATTCAGTTACGTTATGGTATTTGATGAATGCAAGAGCCACGTATTAGCTATATAATACTTGGTTGCAGTAATCAAAACCCTTTTCAGTGGTAATGAAGCATTTAATCATTTTCTTCGAGGGTGACAACGCATCTACATTTTGATTCTGAATCACGGATGAATATCGGGTAGACTGTGTGACTGTTTGTCACTCTTATTCTTTACTAAACATAATATACTACACTTTAAACTCAATATATCTACAAATACTCGCTTACAAATACGCCGGAAATATTTATTAAAAAAAAAATATAAAGTCTTTGTCTCTCTAAAATATGACGCGTGTAGCTCAGTAGTTGCATTTGCATTGATAGATGAGTAGCGACTGCGTTCATGTGTAAATGTTTTCCAAGCATCGCTATTGTTTTGACTGAGAGGCGCGGTGCTTCCATGCTGTTTGCCGCTAGACTGCGACAACTAAATGCAAAAGTTTTCATTACATCGTAAAATACGTTTAAAAATATTATGTCAAAAAATAGTATGTTAAACTGATGTGACAAACGAAGTAACAGTTCATCTGCTGGTCTACTGGCTACTGCAGTCTATAGACACCTACAGTCAGCTACAAACAAAGAAAGCTACAGATGCGTTGTCATCTCTGAGGACTAAGATGGAACGCCCCACCGCCTGTAATAATTGTACTGGCTGGCGGAACCCTACTATTTGGCAGCAGAAAAATTTAAGAGGGAGGTACCTAGCTAAACTCCTAGGCAGTAAAAATTCCTACCACCAGAAGTCTTTTTACTTGATACTGGCAAAAGTGCAACAGCACGAATCCATTACCAAAGTTTGAAAATATAATACTTTCATTAATATTATAACAGCTCTTTTATATCGTTTTTATTTAATTTTTTTAAATTTTTAAGCTTGTTAACACATAACCATCAAATTTTTTCTTGTAAAAGTGTTTACAATGCCCAATGAATTAATTAGTGACTATAAGTGGAGTTACTGTAATATGATAAATAACAACTTACCCGATACCATAAACTATCAAATAGTTAACGACTACCAGCTTATCCACACTGTAAAATCACGTTTATCATTTCTTTACTTAAATGCTCGTAGTATTCGGAAGAAATGCAGGAAACTATCGTCCGATATCAATATTGCCGGTGATGTCAAAAAATTTGAAAAGGTCATACATAACCGCTTAGTAAATTACTTAAATTATTTTAACTTTATATCAGAACGGCAATATAGATTTAGTGCCAAAAGTAGCACCACTACCGCAACGATCGATCTAACAACGAAAATAAAAGATAGTATAGATAAACGGCAAGTGGTTTTAGGTGTTTTTATCGATTTAAAAAAAAAGCCTTTGATACTGTAAGTCACAAATTGCTATTAGAAAAACTTGAAAGAATCGGTATCAAAGGAAGTGCTCTTAAAATACTTAAATCATACCTATAAAATAGATTGCAAGTAGTGAAGCTGGATAATTTTCAAAGTAGTGCCTTACCTGTCACGCATGGCGTGCCACAGGGATCCATACTGGGGCCACTCCTATTTCTAGTCTATGTAAACCACATCGCAGAACTAGGGCTACATGGTCATATGACTCCGTACGCTGACGACACATGTCTGTTTTATTTCTAATATACATGAAATTATCTCGCAAGCGCAAGAAGATCTAGAACTATTGTTTGAGTGGTTCTAATACTATTTGCTAACGGTAAACACTTCTAAAACATGTTACATAATTTTTAAATCAAAAAACAAAACTATACCATTACATGACTCACTGACAATTGATAACATCCCCTTAGAACAAAAAACCTGCGAAAAATACCTAGGTTTGAGAATGGACAACTACTTAACATGGAATAACCAAATAGATCACATTAAAAATAAACCTTCGGCACTTACTAGATCACTCCACAATATTTCTCATTGCCTAGCTAAAAAAATGCGGTACACTATTTATAACTCATTAGTCAAATCACATTTAATTTATCTTATTGAAATTTGGGTAAGCGCTGCTAAAACTAAGTTACAGGAACTTCAAAGGATACAAAATAAAATAATAAAAATACTTTTTCACTATTAGTATCTAACACCAACTTGTAAAATTTTCAAAGTAACAAAACTTATGAACGTTCAACAACTACATATATATAATACTTGCATTTTAATTAGAAAAATACTTGATAAAACCATCCACACTAACTTGTCGTTTGTAAAGAAATTACAAATTTGTAAACGCAGTCTTCGTCGACCTAGCTTACTTGTACTACCAAAGGTACGAACAAATTACGCAAAAAAAAAAAACATTACATTTGAAGGAGCACTGATTTATAATAAATTACCTTGTAATATAAAAATGAAAAATAAAAAGGGAATGTCACTGTTGAAGATCTTTAAATTTCAAGCTTCGTTGAGCAGAAAAACATGTCTCAACTTGACATTGAAGAATCGTTAAAGTTCAGTAGATATATTTAATATTATTCTATCAAATACAAGATTGGATAATAATATTAAGGATCTAAAAATAAATGATAAAACCTAACAAACCCTTATGACATAGCCACCGCTTTTAATAACTATTTTATTGACATGACTAATTATACATTGAATAAAACTATTTTTACGGATTTTATCGCGTTTAATTAACTTATTTTATATTCCCGACGTTTCGGTTGCTTTCCAGCAACCATTGTCACGGGGGACCGAGGTGATTGACGGACGAATAGTGAGTCAGATCGATTCGCCAACTTACAGATTGGCTCAACACTTAGCAAAAGTACTATCACCACTCAGAGGACATACAAGAGCACACACTAAGGATTCATACCATTTTGTCAGTGAGATGAAAGACCTATGTCTTACTGACAATGAAACTATGGTCAGTTTTGATGTTCAGTCTCTATTTATATACCTACCTGTTGAAGACTGCATCTCAATTATAACTAGGAAACTAGAGGAAAACAACATGCCAGCAGAATATGCAGTATTAGTCAGACATTGCCTTACATCTGGCTACCTATTGTGGAAGGAACAGTTTTACAAGCAAGTAGATGGTGTTGCGATGGGCTCACCGGTATCTCCCATTCTCGCCGATATTTTCATGGAGGACTTTGAGGAGAAAGCCCTAGTACTAGTAACTCCAAGTTTCTACAAGCGGTACGTAGACGATACTTTCACAATTTTACCATCAGACAAAGCAACTGCATTTTTAGAACATCTTAATTCCATAAACTCTAAAATTCAATTTACTATGGAGTTAGAGGCAAATAATTCTTTAGCTTTCCTAGATGTGTTAGTCATTCGAAATCCTAATAACACCGTAGGTCACACTGTGTATAGAAAAAAGACCCATACAAACCGATACTTAAACGGTGAATCCCACCATCACCCTTCACAGTTAGCTACCGTGGGCAAATCTTTGTTGCAGAGAGCACGAGGGATCTGTGACAGCAAACACCTGGCCGCCGAGCTTCAGCACGTCAAGCAGGTTCTGCACGACAACAAGCTTCGTGTTCCGCGCCTACGTCACAGTGACCGAGTGAAGCCGGCCACAGTCGAGCGTGTGCCTGCTGTACTACCATATGTCAGAGGTGTCACAGACAAGATTGGCTACATCTTGAAGCGAGCTTCTATTAGAACATTCTTCAAGCCGCCGAAGAAGATTAGTCAGTTCTTACCATCCGTTAAGTGCAATATTCCTCTACAAGATGCAGGAGTATACAAGCTTGATTGTGAGTGTGGTCTCTCATATATAGGGCAAACAAAACGATCAATAAAAACCCGCGTAAAAGAACACATAGCTGACGTGAAGCACCAACGTTCCGGGAAGTCTGCAGTTTGTGATCATATCCTAGACGGCCCCCGCCATTACATTAGATTTGATAAACCACAAGTCCTCGCGAAAGAACATCGATTCCTGCCAAGGATGATACGTGAGGCTATTGAAATTAAAAAACATCCTAATTTCAATAGAGAGGGAGGCTGGGTACTTCCACCTGCTTGGGATCCTGTAATTCATAAAATTAAAATTAAACCCAAGCATACCACTGCAAGACTTCAAGACACAGTTAGTTCATTCTGCGTAGATCCGACCAAAATTAATAATTTAAAAGCTGAAGGTACTCCGGGTTAACTTTGACATCGGGACGTCAATCACCTCAGTCCCCCGTGACCATGGTTGCTGGAAAGCAACCGAAACGTCGGGAATATAAAATAAGTTAATTAAATGCGATAAAATCCGTAAAAATAGTTTTATTCAATGTGTAGTGTTCGCGTAGTTATAAGAAATCATTATGACTAATTATATTATATTTAATAATGATAGAACAGAAAACATTACGCCTGATAATACAATATCATTATCAAATTCAATATTTCATAAACCCATGTCGAAAGATGAGGTGAATAAAGAGATCATGTCCTTAAATAACACTGCCTCGGAAGGTTACGATGGAATTAATACCAAAATAATTAAAGCATGCGCATGCGAACTTGTTGACATTATGACTTATTTAATTAATTTCTCATTTTCGACAGGAACATTTCCCGACAATCTAAAAACTTCTATTGTAAAACCGTTGTTTAAAAAAGGTAAAAAAGACGATATCAACAATTATAGACCGATAACTCTTATACCTATAATATCAAAAGTTTTTGAGAAATGTTTTTATAAGAGATTAATGGAGTTTTGTGAGAGATTTAACATTATCAAAAAAGAACAATACGGCTTCCAGAAAAAGAAATCTACAACGCTAGCAACTTTTAATCTTATAAAAATAATAATTTTTAGTATAAATAAAAACCTACTAACTACAGGACCATTCTTTGATTTAAGTATAAGGATCGTTTGAAAGCGTTTGACTTCCTCCCACATAGCTTTCTTCTAAATAAACTAGAATCGTGTGGAATTAGAGGGATAGCATTAAAGTGGATTTGATCTTATTTATCAAATCGACGACAATGTGTTGACGACAATTGATAAAATTGTAGGAAATGAAATACTATCCTTCTCGTCCCAGTACAGGGAAAAGAATTACGGTGATCCTCAAGGCAGCGTTTTAGGGCCAGTATTATTTTTGTTATATATAAATGACATAACTCTAGCGACAAATCATAAATGCCTACTGTATGCGGACGATATCTCCGTAATTATAACATCCCACAAAAATAGTAATTCATTAGATAATCATGAAAAGGAAATAAATAACACAATCGATGATGTAATTAATTGGCTGCATACACACAATTTAAAAATTTACCTAAACAAATCAAATTACATACATTTTAATAAGATAAAAACTAATTTTAGTCTAAATATTGATAAAATTGACGAAACAGAACAAACAAACTTTCTTGGTGTGATTGTAGATCGAAATTTAGACTGGAAGATACATATAGATGAGCTATGTAAAAGGGTTAATAGCTTTGTATGTGCGCTACGTACAGTAAAAAATGTTACTAATAAAAAAACAGCCCTAATATCCTATCGGGCGTATATTGAATCCATACTCCGATATGGTATAATAGCACAGATTGGCGTAGGGTATTTATCGCACAAACAAAGTGCATAAGGGCGATATGTGGTATCTCAATAAGAGAATCTTGTAAGCTAAGATTCAAAAATCTTTGCTTACTAACTCTTCCATCGTTATATATATTTGAGATAGGTAAATTTGTAAAACAGCATACAGCTTTATTTAAAAAGTCCTCTGATGTTAATCCAAGGCTTAAAAGAAATCCGAATAGGTTAGTTCTAAGCGAAGTTCCGAAATCAACTAAATATAGTAAAAGCTGTTTATCAATGTGTTTACGTATATACAACAAAATACCTGACGAAATTAAAACAATAAATAATAAGAATTTATTTAAAAATAGACTATACCTTTGGTTAATTGACAAAAATTTTTATGACATTAACGAATTTCTGACATTGTAAGCCATATTCTGACATTATATTCTGGCTATTAGTGTGTTGTAATTCTGACATTGTATAATATGATTTGAAATAATGTTTAATTTGTTAATTTTTAATATCAGTTTCTTATTGTTTAAACTCATAATTTAAATATAATTTGCATGCTATGTCATATTAAAATAGCAACACATGAGAGCACAATACAACTAAAAGATCTGTATCTATATTTACCATGTTTTATGCAAATAAAGATTATTATTATTAAAGATTATTATTAATATAAATATATTTTTTCTTTATAAGAATTAGCTTCATGTAAAGTGGAGACTACGCACAGGCCCTCTCTCATTTCTAAAAGGGTTATGAAGCAGTTAGTCCGCTAGCAATTGGTGCGGACGTCCTCAAACATTTAAATCCACGCGATGTTTTCCTTCGCCGTTGAGCACGTGATAAATCAGCACTTACATTGTATATTAACAATTTCATTCGTGCAGGTGAGGATCAAATTCTGTAATTCTTATTAAAAGTAAAAAATTACTTTCAATAAGAATTACACATGTGATCTATATTGAATAAAAAATTATTATAATCTATTCTAAAACCTGAGGACTGAGACTGAATGTCGCGGTTCCAGTAAAAAGGACCTCTAATTCTCTACATTCTCCATCCGAAACAAAGCAGCCCAAGCTGCTATGTTACGCCTCTGTGTGAACGTGGTCCCTCCCCGGTCGAACCGGCCCATTTGGGCTACAGCCTTATTATAACTACTGCATGGATCTAGCACATGTAAGTCTTAGTTATCCAGTAAATAAAAGTCGGTAAATTTACCTAACCCTTGAGCAATAATATATAAAAATAGGTATATAGAATATATAAAAGGAAATTTGGCACAGACTCTTTAAAACTCTGACAAGACGATGAAATGTTTTTGAATACCAAACATAGTGTACTGGTCGAGCCCGGATCTGACAATTCTTATTATTCCTTGACCGTGTCATATTCCCTCTGTAAGGCGATCTCATGGGAGGCCTAGGTTGGGCAGTGAACTGTTAACAGGCTCTAACGGTAACAGAACCGATTGGGTATTTAATATGTAATAAGAATCATAATACTCTCTTCGCTAAAACTCCCTTTTAATTAATTCCGCTAACAAATAGCACGTGCGCCGCTAGAGTTGCAAGTGAGGTGTTCCGGTCTTCTGGGTATAAATAGGCAGTATTATGATAGGCTGTGAGGTATTCCAACTTAGTCCTGACTGGTGACAATGCTTCTATTATTATACGTTTTTGTTTGTAGTAGGTTGCAAGTGTTCATGTGCTGCAGTAGCCGTTTACCATCAGATGGACTGTTAATTCGCTTCAATTTAAATAAAAAAGTATCAATAGCATTACAGCCCCTAATAAGCTACTGCTGAACATAGGCATCCCCCAAGGAATGCAATATAATACGGTCCTGAGCCATGTACCATGTAGGTAGTGGAGTTTTTTTTTGTATTTTTTTCCTTGGTGTACAATAAAAATATGGTATTATATTGTTTTATAATTAGATTAATAACAGACTTCTCAAATCGTTTTACAAATATTAAAAAAACATAAAATCAAATTATTAACTTTCTTATTTTTTAAAAATCTGTTTAAAGACACTTCAGTTTATTAACTGACGTTAAAAGAGATTAAAAAGCCAATTTTACAACTGCTTGAATGTGAGCCCATTAAACTTTAGCCTAGTTCTTTTTCTAGCTATTGTCCGTGGCTTTGTTTGCTCTGCATACAAAAAACACTCGTATTTTTTCCCATTTTACAACTCACATAGTTAACAGAATGCGATTTCGTCCCGGTATTTTAACATTGTTGTTTTGTCAATACAATGAAATGCAAAAAGCAATTTCATGAAATTAAACCTTCAATAAAAGAGACAAGCCACCATGAAGACGTTTTTAGCTTTTTATTGAAAGTTAAAAAAGGGTAAAAACCCTTTTGAGTGGCCACAACTTGAAACTTGCGAACTTGTAGAAGTTCAACGTAAATATTTCGTTAAATCATTCATCCCTTATTTTTTCGCCGTAAAGGATGGATATTTTTTTCCAATGTTTACTGAACCACCTCTCAAGTATAACCTATTTAAAATAAAATTAATATTTTAAATATGTTTACAACATACGCGGTGAATACCGAACCTCCTAGTTGATTATTTTTGTTAATTTGTATTTACATGGGTTGACTTGCACACTTCTTCATATTTTCAATCTTCATATTTCCTTGATTAAAAATTAAATGCAGATTGTCACCCTTAAGGTAAGATTGAATGCCTCGTATATTATAGTAAAACGGGTCTCCAGATCTCTACACTGACCATATCAAATACAGTTTTTTTACTCTGGTATTCTGTGAGAACGTGATACTTAGAGGGAACTCATTCGTGTTACAACCATAATATAGCTGCAACTTCGATCTACCCTTCAAAATTTGTAGATAATGCAGGCAAATTCATATTTTTTTCATTTATATTGGGTATAGATATAATTTAATAAACAGTGAATAAAATAAAGATTAAAAAAAATTGTATGTACCATGGCAACTAAGCCGCAAGAGTTTTGAAATTATAAGCGGCTGCCAGCACTCATTTATAATTTCTAAGCTCCTGCGTGATTCTACCGTTGCCACCGAGTTTCAGTTTCATTGCATCATTCACTAGAGCCCTTCAACAGTCCACTGTTGAACATAAGCCTCCCCCAAGGAATGCCACAAAGCACGGTAGTGAACCTCTCGTCTCATCTTCTCTACTGAGAGGCCGCCTTACTGGTACAAGAATGCCACGCGAGAAGGATCACTCGTTCTTCCCCATTGGCTGTCGGCTACTCTCTATTGGCTATATGGTCGGTCTTAACTTAAGCTTTCTTATCTATTGGGCTATATCGGTTAATCTAGTTCTACCGTGGATATCCTCATTTTTAAGTCTATAGCAAAGCCCTCTCTATAGCTCGCTGAGCGACCTTGAGCATCTTCATACGGTCAGCAGTAAAGGACCACGTATCCCATCCGTATGTGATCACTGGCACCAAGCCACTGAAGTACAATTATTAGATATACTATGTACTCCGTTGTGAAAGAAAGCACCCGATAAATCATTTTTTTAATCTTGATATTATATATCTTGGAACTTACAACAGGAGATCCGACCTTTGATCTCGGAACTATATCTGGATAAGTTTAAAAATAATAAAAGTGTGAGAGCGGATGTTCAGCAACGCCGCCCTCCTTATCTGCACCAGAAGAACCACCACAACGTACAGAAGCACGATACTATCTTAGCACTCGTAGGCGGAATCTCTTGCGCACGGCGCCTACAGTAAACTTTATACTGCACAAACGAGTGGGGGTTTCTCGATATACCCTCAATTCCACCTCGCCACCATTGATATGACGCTCCTAGAGTGACGTAACCTCACGCTCACTCTCGATCCATCCGGTATTTTATAGACGCGCCGACAACTATTTTATGGAGTCACAACTCGCTATGGTCGCTTGTGCTTTATGGCCCGTAGTAGTTTAGGGGAGAAAGCGCTTGCCTAAAAATACGCATACTAAGCGAGAAGATGTTTTCAATGCCACGTATTAGATTCGAATATTATTTGAACAAAAGATATTAATGAAATAAAACAAGTTTCACAGATTTTATCGCGGTTAGTTTTAATTCCCTATTGCTAAGTTACTTAAAGAGTTAGAGAGAGAGAGCTCGTTCTATGTAAATGGGACAGTAGGTAAATTGAAAGTAGCCTTCGTTAAATATGACTTCGGACATGAAATACCTCAGTGCCTCCCAAGACCATGGGTGCTGTAAATTGCCCTAAACTTCGGGATCCCCTAATCTCAAGCGCAATCAGATTTTTTTTAAGTATATGGGTGACAAGCGAGTACACAGTTTATCTGATGGTAAGTGGATGGTGTGATTCATAGATTCTAGGTCTACATATATCCTAGATTATTAATCAAAATGCAGATGTTGTCACCCTTAAGGACTAAGATGGAATTCCTCCTTTTTCTCCGGTTCTCTACACTCACCATAAAAAACACAGCAGCATTAAGCTGCTTTTTTACGCTTATATTATATGAAAGCGTGATCCTTTCCCAGTGGAGTTAACCTTGGCTCTACCACGTATATTTGGTCAATTTAATAATAAAACATAGTAAAGTTTTTATCAAAATATCACGACTCTGTGCGGTTCCCGTAATCCCGAAGTTATTGCAATGTTCCGCCAGCCCCCGGCTGCGGTTTTTAATGTTGGGAAACACACGAGCACGTACCCGAGCGATTTATAATTCAATTAAATAACTTCTAGTTATCACTAACTTACGTTGAAGAAGTTATAATATTTAAAGCAAGCGAAATATTCTATTTGAAAACAACATAAAATATCTTTATATATTCAATTTCATCATCATAAGCGTTATCATTACTGCTTATCTAAGTTTACTGCTGAACATATCCTCCCTCCCCCACCCGCACCCCATTCGCTGCCTCATATTTGTCATAGTTGGCACGCTTGGCAGGCGGGTTGTCAACCGCAATTCTTTATTATTTCGAGTTGTTATCCGGAACATGCTGCTGCCAAACTCCTGTTTTAGTTTCTTTCTGTCGCCTTACGGCACCTATAGGATTATTTGAGCTAGTGGAATTTCTCACGCAGCTACAACGCGGTTGTTTATATATATATATATATATATATATTGTGTAACATAATATATTTGAAGACGTAGTACGCCTGCGATCACCTCATTTCAAAAATAGTACAGAAATTAAAACGTCGAAATCTTATCAAAGAGGGTTCAGACTGCTTTATTTTATTTTATGCTCCTAAATTAATTATTGGTACATGGAGTATGTATGTAAGATACCAGGAAAGAAAAAATATAAGTATTTAATTAATTTATAAATATTTAATTTATATTGATTTATTCTTTTATAAATTTTCCCTTTTCATAAGGTTACAAAGGTTGGACTCTCGGTAATACATTTAGGTAATTTCCACTAGTCAAATCATGGAAAGAAATAACGGAGATGTAGCAACGCAGCAAAAATCTATATACTTGAAATCTAACTTAAATAATTTATGTATGCAATGTAAGAAATTAAAATTTCGTTTCTCAACCAGACTAGAGAGTTATTGTCCAAAAACACTATGCATGCATCCTCTTTATTGTAAATTAAAAAAAAAACTGGAGTAAAATATTTATTTATTCGGCGTCCCTATGTGTGGTGAACGTGATGCACAATTAAGATTTCATTTGTACAATTTCTAGAAATAGAAAAATTTTATGAGTAATGCTATAGGGTTAGATGTTTTAAGTGGACGTAATAAAGTTCCTAATTCAGTAGCCGAAAAAACTGCACCATCGCTGTACAAGTACTCATGAAACAGTTCCGCTCCGTTACTTGCAGTATAGGCAATGGTTAACTTGCAATGAAGCCTAACGACCCGCGGTATAGTCCAACTAAATTAAATTTAAAACATAATACAATGTCGTTATGTGAGACTTGGACTTTTCCTTGTTGGTCGGCATGCTTTTTACGTGTTTTTCTTTCATAAAATTTAAATATCAAACATACATACAGTTTACTTGATGGTAAATGGTTACTGCAGTTCATTAACACCTGAAACCAACTTCAGATAAAGAAACTACAGATGCGTTGTCACCTCTGAAGTCTAAGATGGATTGCCTCATAGGTTGTAATTGTACCCTTCAAAACAAAAAACAGCCGTGCTTGCACTTGCTTGCACAAATAATGGGTAAAAGTGTAGAACATACAGACAGTCTCTTAAACTGAAAAGAAGTCCTATTACCTAGTATAACGTTAAGTACACTAAGTTAGTTATGGCGATTATAATATTGACGATCTTACTGATGACGACATCGCGTTCTTCTCTTTCTATGCCCACATTATTCAAGGTGACATGTAATTTTTTTACATTGTTAACAACATTGTCGTCAAATGGGGATGATGTTGATTTATTCCCATTAAAGTTAATAAAGTTTAAATGTTTATACGTTACGTTCAACTGCTGATTACAGGCCTCCTTTTGTTACTGAGAGGGTTTTAGGGCAAGAAAATGTCCGCCGCGTAACCCTAATGCGTGTTGGTGAACTTCAAATGTCTTCGAAATATTTTTTTTCTTAATTCTCAGACATGCAGGTTACCTCACGATGTTTTCCCTCACCGTCGAATATGTGGTATATCAGCACCTAAAATTGCAATTAAAAAATTCAATGGTGCCGGCGGGAATCGGACCAGGGTTGCTTGCATACTATAAGATTAAAAGCGAGCGCTTTGGCTCTCTGCCCGACTCTTTTTTTCTAATTCTCACATTTTAAATTAAAATAGGAAGAGGACTTTGAACTTTGGCCTCCAGACTGCAATCAAAATACGGTTGATTTGTTACTGCAGAATTGTACGATGTTGCTTGCAGTAAAACCAGAGTGACCAACGTAGGTTGACGGATCAGAAAGCTAAAGTGGTAAAAAAATATAACTCGAAGAACTCACAACCGATTAAGAAGAAACTTCTCAAGTGGCAGTCTCGTTCTGGTTAGCGAAGTGTAGAGCGGTCTGTATCATAATTTACATTGTTTAAATAATTAATCCGTGTTGGCCGTTTTAGTGGCGGTTAAGAATATCCTTTACCCATCTCTACCCGTGGATATCGTAAGAGACGACAGTGGGAAACAGGCAGGAGATAGGCAGCAGCATCTTCCTGATAACAGTAAGATTACAATAAAAAAAACTGCGGCTGCCAACCCGCTTGCTAAGCGTCGCAATTATGGCAAATATCCCCCAATGAAATGGAAGTTACGAAGAGACGGCCCCCACTCCCTGGCGGCCCCCCTATTCCTGGCTACGTTGGCGACCATGGTAACAGTGGGGTAGAGGGTGCTAAGAATCTTCGGTGGAGGTTCGGTTGCCACCTAAGATGACTCGATCTGGCAACATACAACGCATAAGCCTGAGGACTGACAAGAAGATCCAGGAGCTGGAAGAAGAGATAGAAAAGTTACGCTGGCATATTATAGCATAATACGAGGTCCCATGAGAGAGGGAGGACACGGTAATCCTCGAATCCGGCAACTTGTTCTATCACCGGTAGGGCGACCATCTGTCTCAAGGAGGTGTCAGATTTATCGTCCACAAGTCTTTTGTTAACAACTTTGTAAAGATTGTCAGTGTATCGGTTTGGGCTGCGTAATTTACCAAGGAGCCAGTAGCTGGCCGACATCATGGAGAAAGAGGGAACATGTATGATGAACACTTTTTTCCAGAATCGTCCCCACAGGAAGTGGACCTGGTCCAGTCGAGAAAAATTAGATTGAGTTCATTATGTCGAACAAACATCGAATGAAATCGAATAGCAATCACCGAGTAGTTACAGGCAAATTGAACATAAACGTTAAGTTGGAGAGGTCTTGTCTAATGAAGTCAACGCTCCGTCCCCCTTGTGCTCTTACCCAAAGTCCCAAAACGTTTCAGCTCGAGCTACAACACCGTTTTCAGTGCCTAGAATACTCTAATGCAGTGGACCATATAAATGACAAGCTCGTGGAAACTGTCCATGCGGTCGCAACTAAGTTCTGCAAGACCCGCCGCAGAAGAACACAAAAACTCGCCGATCACACTCATAATCTCATGGCTGTTAGACGGGAAATGAAACTGCAGTCTTCAGCCAATTTGACAGCATACAGGCAACTGAACAGACAGATCTACAAATGCATGCGGCGTGACTAACGCAACTTCAACACAGCTCGTATTGAAGAAGCAATCGAGCGGAACCAAGGCTCCAAAGCCTTTGCCAGAAATCTATCTGACAGACGGAGCTAACTGTCAAAGCTGAAGACTGAGTTTTGCAGCATTGCTTCCGGGGCACTTGATATTTTGAGTGAGATTGGAAGATTCTTTGGGCAGCTGTACACGTCAGCGTTGGATCCACATACAAGTGTGAGTAACGATACAAGAGCAAGTCTTATTAGACATATCCTATATTCCGATGATATCCTGGACGTCAGCCTAAGCGAGATTAGAATGGCACCTTAAATACAGCAAGACCCCAGGCAAGGATGCAATTAAAGAGAAACCTCTGAAAGCGAATGGAAAACAGGTGCATGAAGTCCTTCAGAAGCTCTTTAATTCCGTCTTCAATGGTGGGACTACTCCGAAGGCGTGAAGCAGAAGTGCAGTGGTCTTTTTCTTCAAGAAAGGCGACAACGTTCTCTTGAAGAACTACAGACTGATTTCCCTTCTAATACGAATCGTCTTGCACGCAGACTCGATATCTTCCAGCTTCCCAGTAAACCGGTTTCTGAAAAAGCTTTAGTACCATACACCACATACATACTCTTTGGCAAATCGTACAGAAGACCGAAGAGTACAATCTGCCACTTCGCCTTGCATATGTGGACTATATAATAATAATAATAATAAGAGGTGTTAGCGCCGTGCCTCGGCAAAATTGAAGGTACAAAGGCCCGCTTGTGCACATGGCCTCACCATGAAACGGTGCCAGGTCTGGGCTTCTCCCGTTAACTGGCGCCCATTACATGGATGATGGAATTAAGGAATACGCGCAAAGGGTCGCTGCCAGGAGGTCGCCAGGGCGCGTCTGGAGCTGGCTCTGGACGCGACAGCATGTGAACCGCCAGCTGAGTGCGAGGTGCTGCACGACTACCCAGCAGCCCTTCGCATCCATCATCCCCACCAGCTTGCTTTGTGTTGGCAGGGTCTTCGCCGGCCCAGCAATCAGCACCCGCCACTGGTGGAGTACGCCACATACGTTGGTCAATGCAGATGAACAGCAACATATTGCGGGCGTATTTTAGGGCGAAAGGGGAAGAAATTGGAGGTTTTGCGTATCGTGCTAAGATGCATCGACTATTTGCTGAGCTGGAGCCATCTATAACGGTCACCGAGCAGAACCTGGCAGAACGATTTAGGTATATCTTGCGCTCAAACATATTTGATAGCAACGAACTCGAACGGCTACTACGATGTGAGGGTGTACCCTCATCGGATGAATATGCTACGGCTGAGGATGTGGCACCACACGTTGCAGAGCAACCAGCACACGTGAATAACACCGTGAATCTTTCAGATATAGTTGGTTCAGACGATGATGGAACAGTCGCCCAGGAACTAGTACTAAGGCAAATGAGGAGTAAATTGGAAGAGGCTATTTTGGTAACGCGCAATACGCCTCTTGAAAATCGACCGTAACTTCCCCGCATACCCTTAAGCAAGCGGAATCGGGCTGTCGTGAGAGCTCTCAACCTAATGCTGGTGACCTATTTGGAAGTCAGCCGGGACCTTTGCGAGACGGACTCAATTCTTTTTGGCGCCGCACTGGCAGTTTGCCGTATTATTGGTGCCAAACTTCCCATGGCTGAACGCGCTATTAGGCAAAATAGAGCTATCCCAGCCTGGAGACGAAGGATTGAGGACCGCATCGCAAAGGCAAGGGCCGTCATCGGCAAAATGATAAGCTTCAGGTCGGGCAATAATAGGCCGAGAATTGTGCGCACCGTTAGGAAGGCGTTTGCTGGGACAAATATTAGTTTGTCCCAGACGGATATAACGCAAAAACTGACGGAGCGCATAGACGACCTGAAACAGAGAATCGCTGCTTGGGGGAAGCGGGTTCAGCGATATAAAGAGAAGTCAACACGGTTTAACCAAAATTGTCTCTTCCAGAGTGATCAGAAGAGGCTCTATGAATCATTGGAGCGGCCATAGGTACGTGGAACGGACTTAGCACCGAATCAGGCCGATACTTTCGCATTCTGGCGCGGCCTGTGGTCAGAGCCCGTAAACCACAGCGAGGGCCCTTGGACGGAAGTTGTGGCGAGTCAGTGTGCGAATGTTACGCCCATGGACCCCGTCATCATAACGCCGGATGACGTAGCTGAGGCGGTCCGTTGTAGTGTTATGCTACTTACATATATCATTTTACATTATTTTAAATTCATTTTTCCATTCTGTTTCGATTTTCTGCATTCACCTCAAAACTGGATATTTTACATCACCTTTATTTCCATAGGATCCTGTAACGATTTTAAACCATAAGAACACAATAACAAATCATTTCTACTTCGTATTTTCACATTATCAGCACTTTTAAATTGGTGTCAATGGAGTCTACCTTTTTTCGATCTTTTAGCTAGTTTTCCGTAATTCTACAATCTCGAGCTTTGTGTGGGCAGCTGCGCTACCTTTTTTCCTATATCAATAATATCTCATTTTCCACTTAAATCTTACCGTTTTCTTATTATAAACCAAAAACAAAAATTTGACATGTTTTGTCTTTCTTATTTATATCGTTTCTATGGTAATTATATTCAAATTTGCTACCGATCTGTTATTCCTATTTCGATAATTCCACATAAATCCTCTTTTCTCTTGACCATTTACAAAAAATTTGCGTATAATTTAAATAATTTTTCCGTTCTCTCTAGAAAGGTATAAAAGCTGAACAATCGGTGAAGAAAGGCAGTCTCGCTTCAGTTCGCGAATTGGAAGTATCTCCTAAAGGCCTTATCCCGGGGCCGCACTGCCCCGGGATCCTGCAAGCCTCCATTTACACGTGAAGTCTTCGGCGAAGCCTTCTTCAAACTCGGGCCGCGCCACTCCGGAATCCTACAAGCTTCCATCTACCTCGGAAGTCGCTTCGAGTCTACTACAAGCGCGGGGGCCACACTACTCCGGGCACTACTACTACTTACTCCAGGCGCCGAGTGCACCTACCGCCGGCGCTACCTTTGGGCGCTGCAACTGCTGGCTCTAAGCGTTGCGCGCCCCTTCTCCAGGCGCTACGTGCGCCGGCTCCGGACGCTGCGTGAACTGGCTCCAGGCGCTGCGCGCCGTCGCTGCTAAGAAACCTACTTCTACAAGCGCAAACGGCGTGTGCTGGCTTCAGGCGCTGCGTGCCGTCGCTGCTAAGAAACCTACTTCTACAAACGCTACGTGTGTCGCTTCGACTTTTAGGCCCCACTTCAACGCTATATTCCCCTATTCTCTCACCTTTATTTTTTTTTATAATCTAATTGTATTCTCACTTCATTCATCATCATCCTCACATCATTTTTTTTATAAAATTGTAAATACCTTTTATAAATTTAAATATATTGTTTTCTGGCTCTACTTTTGTTGTTTTGTTGTACTTAGGTTAGGTTCTATTTTTTTTAATTGTCGCTTCACGACATTTGGCGCCCAACGTAAAAGTCCTCTTTCTCTCTTAATTCTTCACCTTTACTGCGCCTTGTCCATTCCCTTTTGATTTAATTGCTCTCCCTTTCGTTCTTAACTCATTAATCATCATTCATTTATTCATCCTTTTCATACCTTCCAAATTCTAAAACAACACTTCGTCTAGTGTTTCAACTTATCTGGATTATATTTAGACCTACATTTCACACAACACTTACATTCATCACTTTAATATTTTTATTCTAGAACAAAACTTCATCTAGTTTTTCAACTTATCTGGATTATATTTAGACCTACATTTCACACAACACTTACATTCATCACTTTAATATTTTTATTCTAGAACAAAACTTCATCTAGTTTTTCAACTTATCTAGATTATATTTAGACCTACATTTAACACTTCACTTACATTCATCACTTTAATATTTTTATTCTAGAACAAAACTTCATCTAGTTTTTCAACTTATCTAGATTATATTTAGACCTACATTTCACACAACACTTACATTCATCACTTTAATATTTTTATTCTAGAACAAAACTTCATCTAATTTTTCAACTTATCTAGATTATATTTAGACCTACATTTAATACCTTACTTACATCCATCACTTTAATATTTTTATTCTAGATAACTTAAAGAGGTATAATTTTTAATTAAATTTTTATTTCTTAAACTTAACTTTAACATAATTATAACAATGAAAAGGGTTATTAAGTACGAATTTCTTAACAAGGCCGAACTCGAATACGAAGTGAAGATTAGATATGAGGAACCAGCTAATACTGTTTTACTTCTAAAAAAACAGGTTTTGCGTTTAGTTGCGAATTCTCACCCTGAAGATATTCTGACTTCTCCAATTCCGATTGAGGATGACTTGTCTCAAATTGATTCTACTTTGACCTACTTGGACTGTAAAATTAAAAAATTTTTACAAGGCGAAACCAAATACTTGCGACTAATAGAAACTTATATTAATCATGTCTTTTACAGATTGGAACGAATAGATACTGACTTATATCCAGACTTTAAAGCTATTTTCGATACTTTGAAGATGAAATATGACGATATTACTAAACAATTTGAATCCTTGACTCCAGCTCCAACTGAAAATGACCCTCCTGTTGACCCGACTGTCACGGTTGACCCGACTGTCACGGAACTCCCTCTTGTTTCTCAAAATTCTATTGAGGTCCATACCCCGTATCCTCCACCACCACCTCAATCTTTTTCTCCAACCAACGTCTTCAAAGATCTGAAAAGACACACCTTCAATGGTAAAAGCTGTCCAAGATCCTTTCTTCAAAAACTGGAAGAATACTGTATAGCTCGTGGCTTGTCCAAAGACTTGTTGATTTCACAAGCGTTTGAAATTTTCACTGACAATGCTCTTCATTGGTTCAGATTTAAATATAATCAGAATCCAAACTTAACGTGGAACGAACTTTCTTCGTTATTAATCAAAGACTTTGGTGGTTTTGATTATGATCACAAACTTTTAGAAGCGATTAGGAATCGAACTCAAGGTCGAGATGAACCTATTGTCATCTATATTTCCATCATGTCTGGTATGTTTTCTCGTCTTTCGAAGAAACTTTCTGAAACAGAACAATTGGAGATTATTTTAAGGAATATTCGCCCATGTTATTCAGTTTTCGTAGCTCTAAAAGACATTGACTCTATCGACTCTCTTCTGGCTACTTGCCAAAACTATGAAAAATTCCTAGACAGAGACAAACAATTTAAAGAACCAAATGTACAACAAAGTCCTCTTATTTCTGAATTCAACTACAAGCATTCCAGTTGTTCAAGTTCAGTTGACTCTCCAAATTCTTCTAATAACTCACGACCTTCTCCTCCCCTCATGAATAAATTCACTCCATCTTACAAATACCCTTCTAGACAAGTTAATAGTCTCTCTCAAACTAAAGCTCCTCAACAAACCTCCTTTTGTGTTCGCTGCCGTAAACAAGGTCATTCTTTGAACACTTGTACTCAACCAAGATTCGTGATTTGTTTCAAATGTGGTCTTAAGGGTTTTAAAACTGCAGATTGCCCTACTTGTTCTCCCAAACCTAATACTAGTTCAAAAAACTAACTACTGACTTGAAAAGTAACTTAAACTTTGATAACGACGATTGGACTAATTGGATTAAAACAATTCAAAACTTCTTTTCTTGTTACAGAATCTCTTCTACACTCTACTCCAAGGAACAAGATCTTAATCATCCATTCGTTAATGTCAAAATTTATAACTTAACTTTGTCTGGTTTACTAGATTCTGGCAGTTCAGTAACTATTCTGGGTAATAATTCTCATTTGGAAATTCTTAAACTGGGCTGCAAACTTTTCAAGTCAGATCTTATTACTGTCTCTACTGCTAATAATCAAAAAGTTAATTCCTTGGGTTATTTTGACTTACCTATTCATTTCAATAATCAAACTCATTTAATTAAAGCTTACGTTTTCCCTGAAATATTTCCTTCGCTAATATTAGGCATTGACTTTTGGAGAAAATTTAATCTTTTACCTAGTGTTTTATCTTCTCTTAACTTTACAGAATCTAAATGTTCTGCTATCGAAACTAAAGATACTAAAGTTTTACCTTATGAGCATTTAACTCCTAATCAAAAGAACATCGCTAATGACATCATCCAACGTTTCAAGACAATTTCTTTTGAAGAAAAAGGTATCCTGGGATGCACACACTTAATCACCCACAAGATTGACACTGGTGATTCTCTTCCAATCAAACAAAGATGTTACAGACTGTCTCCTGAAAAACAAAAGGCGTTAATTAATGAAGTTGACAAGATGCTGCGATGGAACGTCATTGAACAATGCGAAAGCCCTTGGTTATCTCCAGTCCTCATCACTCCGAAGAAGAATGGTGAATGGCGTTTCTGCGTAGACAGCAGGAAGCTTAACTCAGTTACACGTCGTGATGCTTATAGTCTGCCACTAATAAGCGAAATTTTGGACAACTTGAGGAATGCCAAATACTTATCAAGCATCGACATTGCGAAAGCATTTTGGGAGATTCCCTTGAATCCTGCCGATAAGGATAAAACTGCATTTTATGTACCTGGAAGAGGTATGTTTAGATTTAAGGTAATGCCTTTTGGTCTTTCTAACTCACCTGCAACTCTACAAAGATTAATGGATATGCTTTTTACCCCTGACTTTGAGAACAAGGTATTTTGCTATCTGGACGACATCGTTATCATTAACGAGACTTTTGATGAACACATATCACTCCTCATGAAAGTTCATGAAAAACTTTCATATGCTAATCTGACTATTAACTTTGAGAAGAGTCAATTCTTCAGGAAAGAACTGAAATACCTTGGTTTTCTAGTGGACGAGTACGGTCTACGTGCTGATCCAGATAAAATAAAAGCTATATTAGAATATCCTGTACCTACTTGTAGAAAAGAAGTGCGAAGATTCATAGGCACCTGCAGCTGGTTCAGAAGATTCATTCCAAACTTTAGCACTATTGCCTCTCCACTCAATCAACTAACCTGTTCCGGGAAGAACGCTCCTAAATTTCTTTGGAATTCACAAGCTGCAGCTGCTTTCCAGAAACTTAAAGAAGCTTTAGTAACTGCTCCTGTCCTTGCTTGTCCTAACTTCGAACTACCCTTCTCTGTACATTGTGATGCATCAAACTATGGCATAGGAGCAATGCTTACTCAACATCAAGATGACAAAGAAGTCGTGATTGCTTACATGAGTAAAGCACTAAACAAAAATCAACAGAACTACTCTACTACTGAAAGAGAAACATTGGCTGTAATAACTGCGTTAGAACATTGGCGATGTTACCTAGACAATGGTAAAGAATTTACAATATATACTGACCATGCTGCACTTAAATGGTTTCAGAACTTATCGAATCCATCAGGAAGACTTGCTCGCTGGACTTTACGCTTATCTTGCTTTAACTTTGTCCTGAAACATAAAAAAGGAAAGGATAACGTTGTTCCAGATTTATTATCAAGACATAAGAATCAAGAACGTCCTGATACACGAGAAATTTCACCTCAAGGCGTACACCCTATTACGATTGAAGAACCACCTGATCGTAAACTTGAGCACTACAACAAGATTTTTCTCGGATGCTCCAACAACCCAGACTCATATCCCAACTATACTATCAGGGATAACAAACTTTACCGCTGCATCCATTCTCCCGATCGTCTAAACGATGACTTTATTTGGAAAGAAGTTCCATTACCTCAAAATAGACATGCAATTATTGAAGTTAACCATGGTTCCCCTTCAGAACTCCATCTTGGTATCTTCAAGACATTCAAGAAAATATCTTTAAAATACTATTGGCCTGGTATGTTTAAGGATATTGCCAATTTAATCTCAACTTGTGAAACCTGCTTAACCTACAAACACCCTAATCATTCTCCCTATGGTCTTATGGGTAAACCTAAACTTTGCTCCAGACCTTTTCAAACTATATCCTTAGATCTTATGGGTCCATTGCCTATGACTCGAAGACGAAATCAGTATATTCTAGTAATTAACTGCAATTTTACTAAATTTACTATGATTTTTCCCCTTAAACGTGCTACTTCAGCTAATATTATTAATGTTTTGGAAAATTCAGTTTTTCTAGTTCATGGCATTCCCCAAACTATTATAATGGACAATGCTGTTCAATTTCAGTCGCGAGAATTCCACTCATTCTTAAATTCTTATAACGTTCCTTTTATTTTTCACACAGCTTTATATTGTCCTCAGGTTAATCCTACGGAGAAGTTTAATAGTATAATTATTACAGCTCTAGCATCTCTAGTAGGAGACGATCATAGATCATGGGACAACCATCTTACTAAAATTCAGTACGCAATGAACAGCGCTACAAATGTAGCTACTGGCTTTACTCCAAACTTTTTAGTCTTTGGTAGGGAAACAATACCTTGTGGTTCCTTCTATACTCCAACTCAGAACCTCGAGGAATTAATATTTATGCCTCGTGATATTTACGCGTCTAATGCTGGTCTCCTCTCATCTATCTTTCACAAGGTTCAAACTAAACTTTACATAGCGCACGCTAAAAATAGCGCTCGCTATGATCTTCGCCGGGTTTTTAAAGAATTTAATGTGGGAGATACTGTTTGGCGTAAAAATCATGTTTTAAGCAATGCCGGCGCATACTTTAATGCTAAACTTGCCCCTAAGTTCATCAAGTGTAAAGTGATAGCTAAACTGTCACCACTAGTCTATGTACTTGAAGACCCTAATGGAGTTAGAGGCAAGTGGCACATCAAAGATGTAAAATCATAAATTTTCTTAACTTTTATTAACTATTAATTTGTATATATGTATAAATATCACCATCATTCTCACCTTATTCTTTTATTTCTTTTAATTTGTTTGTTTGTTTGATGATCCAGTGTTCTTCAACACATCTTGCTTTAGGACCTCTAACTTTCGTTGGTTAATCGTCACTTTTTATTTTTATTTCAGACACATCTCGTTGGTGATGTTGCTGTTTTCTGGCCTTGAGCCCTACCGCTCTGGCCGTTCTTAATCTTTACTTAAGTCATAGCGACTAAAGCTTACTTGAGGTATTTCTTTATCTTTATCTTCACTTGGGAGCGGCTGATTACTCCCTTAATAATTTTTTTTTATCTTCACGCAGGAGCGGATGACAACTCCTTAAATAAGCCTGAATGTCCTTTCGAAAACACACTTTTAAGAGTGGTGTTTCTTCGACTAATTTATTTTTTTTTCCACGCAGGAGCGGATGACTACTCCTTAAATAAGCCTTAATGTCGTTTTGAAAACACACTTTTAGAGTGGTAGTCATTGAATGTGAACTCCACCCTTACCTGAATGGCAGATGATGAATGTAAGAGATGGTATATCTGATTTTGCCTGGTGATGTCTGTTTCTGCAAAGCTGTGTTTTTATGGTTTATTTTAGAATGTATTTATCAAAATTTTTGCTGAGTCAAAAATTTTTCAGGGTCGGGGGGAAAAAAATGTCGTGAAGCGACAATTAAAAAAAATAGAACCTAACCTAAGTACAACAAAACAACAAAAGTAGAGCCAGAAAACAATATATTTAAATTTATAAAAGGTATTTACAATTTTATAAAAAAAATGATGTGAGGATGATGATGAATGAAGTGAGAATACAATTAGATTATAAAAAAAAATAAAGGTGAGAGAATAGGGGAATATAGCGTTGAAGTGGGGCCTAAAAGTCGAAGCGACACACGTAGCGTTTGTAGAAGTAGGTTTCTTAGCAGCGACGGCACGCAGCGCCTGAAGCCAGCACACGCCGTTTGCGCTTGTAGAAGTAGGTTTCTTAGCAGCGACGGCGCGCAGCGCCTGGAGCCAGTTCACGCAGCGTCCGGAGCCGGCGCACGTAGCGCCTGGAGAAGGGGCGCGCAACGCTTAGAGCCAGCAGTTGCAGCGCCCAAAGGTAGCGCCGGCGGTAGGTGCACTCGGCGCCTGGAGTAAGTAGTAGTAGTGCCCGGAGTAGTGTGGCCCCCGCGCTTGTAGTAGACTCGAAGCGACTTCCGAGGTAGATGGAAGCTTGTAGGATTCCGGAGTGGCGCGGCCCGAGTTTGAAGAAGGCTTCGCCGAAGACTTCACGTGTAAATGGAGGCTTGCAGGATCCCGGGGCAGTGCGGCCCCGGGATAAGGCCTTTAGGAGATACTTCCAATTCGCGAACTGAAGCGAGACTGCCTTTCTTCACCGATTGTTCAGCTTTTATACCTTTCTAGAGAGAACGGAAAAATTATTTAAATTATACGCAAATTTTTTGTAAATGGTCAAGAGAAAAGAGGATTTATGTGGAATTATCGAAATAGGAATAACAGATCGGTAGCAAATTTGAATATAATTACCATAGAAACGATATAAATAAGAAAGACAAAACATGTCAAATTTTTGTTTTTGGTTTATAATAAGAAAACGGTAAGATTTAAGTGGAAAATGAGATATTATTGATATAGGAAAAAAGGTAGCGCAGCTGCCCACACAAAGCTCGAGATTGTAGAATTACGGAAAACTAGCTAAAAGATCGAAAAAAGGTAGACTCCATTGACACCAATTTAAAAGTGCTGATAATGTGAAAATACGAAGTAGAAATGATTTGTTATTGTGTTCTTATGGTTTAAAATCGTTACAGGATCCTATGGAAATAAAGGTGATGTAAAATATCCAGTTTTGAGGTGAATGCAGAAAATCGAAACAGAATGGAAAAATGAATTTAAAATAATGTAAAATGATATATGTAAGTAGCATAACACTACACCGTAGGGTCCCGAACTGGAAAAGTCCGGGACGCGACGGACTGCATCACTACTGGCTAAAGGTGTTCGTGGTGTGTCACGCTGTGCTCGCCCGACAGTTTCAAGCGGCTCTCGACCAAAAGTCGCTTCCGAGCCTTTTCACTACTGAGATCACTCATTTGGTTCCTAAGGACCGGGATTCCACAGACCCGAGCAAATACCGCCCCATTACGTGTCTACCCACCATATATACGACACTGACATCTCATTTTGAGTACGCGAATCATTCGTCACCTGGATTTAAATCAGGTGATGTTGCGTCGCTCAAAATGGATGACGGGGTAGTGGTCGTGTAACCAAGGAAACACTCCTCATTGACGCGGTCATTGGCAAAGTGGTTAAACGCAACCGTCGGAACTTCTCCGCCGCCTGGATAGACTACAAAAAGGCATTCGACTCGGTGCCCCATACATGGCTAAAGAGGGTCCTCGAGCTGTACAAGGTTGACTTTACAGTTAGAAACTTCCTCGAGCAGTGTATGGGGCAGTGGAGTACAATCCTTTGTCATCTAGGCGAGTGGATGACGAATGCGGAAAGCCGCATAAGGATAAGAAGGGGTATCTTCCAGGGCGATTGTCTGAGTCCAATCTGGTTCTGCCTTTCTCTGAACCCTCTTAGTACCTTACTGGAGGGTTCCAGGAGGGGATTTCAGCTTTTGAAAGGAGGTACAAAAGTGACCCACCTTTTCTATATGATTATCTCAAGTTATTCGCCTCCAATCGCTCCCATCTTATGGAATTGCTAAACATCACTTGTGATTTTAGTAATTCTATTAGAATCGAGCTGGGGCGGATAAGTGTGCGGTTCTCCATGTTGAAATAAAAAGCGTTGGTAACTCTGAGGGCATAGACTTATCTATGCCCATCAACATAAGGATCCTTTCCGAGGCTGAAACATACCGATACCTGGGTATGTCACAGAACATCGGTGTAGACGAGGCGGGTATGAAACGGTCAGCTTGCGATGTGTTTTATGCACGCTTGACCAAAGTGCTTAATAGCCTTTTGTTCGGTGTGAATAAAACGCACGCATATAACATTTGGATCATGCTTGTTCTCATGTACACCTTTGGCATACTCAGGTGGACTCAGACCGAAATGAACGCTCTGGACAGAAAATTCTGCACTATTATGACGTCCCACAGGATGCATCATCCGAGATCATCAGTAATGAGACTCTACTTGCCGCGGAAGCATGGTGGGCGTAGCTTTTAAGTGTGCTTACCATGGATAATCGCGTAGTGTGCAGTCTCCGTAATTACTTTCTGACGAGAGCGGATGATCCATAGCATAGGTACGTTATTTCTTGTGTAAAAGGGTTAACCCCTCTATCCTTAGCCAACGAGCAATCACAAGACCCGGCAGTATAGAGCATTTCCGACCGGGAGACCATATGGAAGGAGAAGGAGCTCCCTGGGAAGTTCTACAAGACTCTTCATGAGCCTTTCGTAGACACAGTCGCCTTCCTCCACTGGCTACGTTTCGGTAAACTCTTTGGGGAATTCGAGGTTTTTGTCTGTGCAATACAGGATCAGGTTATAAAGACTAACAATTATCGAAAATATATTCTAAAGGATGACGCCGTCGACATCTGTCGAGCTTGTCACCATCCCGGTGAGTCACTTAGGCATGTCATCTCCGGATGTTCGGCGCTTTCTAACTCTAAGTATTTGCACAGACACAACCTAGTAGCAAGGATTCTACACCAGGAGCTCGCTCTGAAATACTGTCTCGTGGATCGGAAACTGCCATATTATAAGTACTTGCCGGAAGCTGATCACTGAATGATCGTGCCAGGCTCTACTGGGACCGGGCCATTATCACAGACAGGACTATTCTTGCGAATAAGCCTGATATTGTGCTGATGGACCGGGCACAGTCAAGGATATTTTTAGTCGACATTAACATTCTTTATGACGAGAACCTCGTGAAAGCCGAAACAGATAAGCTGGCAAAATATCTGGACCTGGCTCACGAGGTGACCGACATGTGGGGTGGATTGCCGGTCGAAATTATACCTGTAGTCGTCTCTGCGAATAAGTTAATTCCAGTCCACCTCTCGAGTCATCTGAGGCCACTGGAACTCCGTGACGGACCGCTCCAAGCTCAAATGCAGAAGGCGATGCTCCGCGATACCGCCCGTATCGTCCGGCGGTTTCTTGCCCTTTCCCTCTAACCCTCGGCCGTTTGATATGCCCTGCCATTTGGTTGGGTCTTTATATATTTATGTATTTTTATGTATTTATTCTATTTTATTGATATTTATGTATGTTTATATTTTTCATTAACAATTATACATTTAAACAGCCTAATCTGTTGAGAAAACTTTATAGATAACACATATTTACCTACAGCAACAAATATGATTACAATTAAATAAAGTAACAGAAAGTCTTTGCCGTGTAGTGGCGGTTAAGAATATCCACTAACCTATATCTTCCCCATGCAGGCGATGGGCAGCATTATCTTCCTGATAACAGCAAAGTTACAATAAAAAAACTGGGGTTGTCAACCCGCTCGCCAAGCGTGGCAACTATGGCAAATACCGCCCTATGATGAGAGTAACAAAGAGACCGCCTCCAGTCTCCGGCGGCCCCGCTATTCCTGGCTACGGTGGCGACCATGGTAACGGCGGCGCGTGGGGTGCTAAGAATCTTTGGTGGATGTTTGGTTGCCACTTAAAACGACTCGACAACATACAACGCATGCACCCTGAGGACAAACGAGAAGATCGCGGAGCTGGAAGAAGAGATAGACAAGCTACGCTGGCATATTATAGAATCATCCGAGGTCCGAAGAGAGGGGGAGGACACGGTAATCCTCGAACCCGGCAACTTGCTCTATCACCGGGAGGGCGACCAGCTGTCCCAAGGAGGTGTCGGATTTATCGTCCATAAGTCACTCGTTAACAACTTTGTAAAGATTGAGAGTGTGTCGACGAGGTTTGCGTACCTTATACTCAGATTCACTAAACAATATTCGCTGAAGCTCATACCGGTTTACGCACCAACCTCGGCACTCCTCGATGAGGAGGTGGACGAAATGTATGAGGAGATCTCTAGAGCCATGCATTCCTCCAAAACCCACTATACGGTGTTAATTGGAGACTTCAATGCAAAACTAGGCACAAAAGAAAAAGGTGAGCTGAGAGTAGGAAAATTTGGAATAGGACAACGGAACCCAAGGGTCCAGCAGCTGGCCGACTTCATGGAGAAAGAGAGACTCTTTATGATGAACTCTTTCTTCCAGAAACGGCCCCACAGGAAGTGGACCTTGTCGAGCCCCGACGGTTCGACAAAAAATGAGATTGACTTCATTATGACGACCAGACGACAACTGTTTAATGATGTCGCCGTGATCGTGAGGGTGAAAACTGGTAGCGATCACCGAATGGTTAGAGGCACACTGAACCTAAAGATAAGTTGGAGAGGTCTCGTCTAATGAAGTCAACGCTCCGTCCCCCTCGTGCTCGATTTCAAAGTCCCGAAACCTTTCAGCTCGAGTTACAAAACCGTTTCCAGTGCCAAGCAGATTGCAATGAAGTGGACGATATGAATGACAAGCTCGTGGAAACTCTCCATGCGGTCGAAGCTAAGTTCTGCAAGACCCGCCGCAGAAGAACACAAAAACTCTCATAGCTGTTAAACGGAACATGAAGCTACATTCTTCAACAGATTTGACAGCATACAGGCAACTGAACAGACAGATTTCCGAATGTATGCGGCGGGACTTAAGCAACTTCAATACAACTTGTATTGGAGAAGTGATCGAGTGGAACCAAGACTCCAAAATTTTGCCAGAGATCTGTCTGCCAGAAAGAGCCAACTGTCAAAGCTGAAGACCGAATGTGGCAACATCGTTTCCGGGATACCTGAGATTTTGAGTGAGCTTGATAGATTCTATGGGCAGCTAAACACGTCATCGTTGGAGCCACACGCAAGTGTGAGTAACGATCCAAGAGCGAGTCTAAGCCGACACTATTCCAAAGATATCCCGGACGTCAGTCTGAGCGAGATTAGAATGACTCTCCAGCAACTTAAAAACGGAAAGTTCCCGGGCAAGGATGGAATTACAGCGGAACTTTTGAAAGGGGGTGAAAAACCGGTACTTGAAGTCCTTCAAAAGCTCTTTAATTCCGTCCTCCATGGTGGCATTACACCGGAGGCGTGGAGCAAAAGTGCGGTGGTCTTGTTCTTCAAGAAAGGCGACACCGCTCTCTTGAATAACTACAGACAGATTTCCCTTCTGAGCCGCGTCTACGTGCTGTTTTCGTGAGTCATTATGAATCGTCTTGCACGCAGACTTGACGACGTCCAGCTTCCCGAACAAGCTGGTTTCCGAAAAGGCTTTAGTACCATAGACCATGAACACACCCTTCGGCAAATTGTACAGGAGACAGACGAGTACAATCTGCCACTTTGCCTTGCGTATGTGGACTATGAGAAAGCCTTTGATTCCGTTGAAATTTGGGCGGTGCTACAGTCCCTTCAGCGGTGCCAAGTTGACTGTCGGTATATCGAAGTGCTGAAGTGTTTGTACAGTAGAGCTACGATGGCTATCTGAGTATAGAATCAGAGTACGTAACCTATCCAACTGCAGAGAGGTGTAAGACAGGGTGACGTTATATCCCTGAAAGTCTTCACCGCTGCATTGTAAGAAATTTTCAAGCTGCCGGACTGGAAAGGATACGGTATTAACATCAATCGCGAGTACATCACGTACCTTCGATTTGTCGATCATATAGTCCTTATGGCAGAATCGCTGGAGGACCTAAGCTCAATGAACTGAATAGTGTCTCCCAACAGATAGGTCTTAAGATGAACATGGACAAAACAAAAATCATGTATAACGTCCATATAACACCTATGCCGGTGGTTGTTGGGAGTACTAAGCTAGAAGTTCTTGACGAGTATGTTTACCTGCGACAAATAGTTCGACTAGGTAAGTCCAACTTCGACCGAGAGGTCAATAGACGGATTCAACTCGGCTGGGCAGCGTTCGGGAAACTACGACACATCTTCTCGTTAGACATACCTCGAAACCTTAAAACGAAATTGTACAACCACTGTTGATCGTATGAGGAAGCTCAAGGTCGGTCAGCGAGCTATGGAGAGGGCTGTGCTTGGGGTTTCTCTGCGCGATAAACTTAGAAATGAGGATATCCGCAGTAGAACCAGAGTAACCGACATAGCCCAACGGATTAGTGAGCTGAAGTGGCAGTGGGCCGGCCATATAGCTTGAAGAACCGACAACCGATGGGGAAGAAAGGTTCTCGAGTAGCAGCCTCGTACCGGTAGGCGAAGTATAGTGCGTCCCTCCACTAGATTGAGTGACGACCTGGTAAGACGCGAAGGAAGGCGATGGATGCAGTAGGCTCAGGACCGTGCTTTGTGGCATTCCTTGGGGAAGGCCTATGTTCATCAGTGGGCTTGTGAAGGGTTGTAATAATGATGATGATGGCGAAATATTTAATCCGAATTTCATCAGTCAAACTTATGACAGGAATTTGCTGTTGTTTTTTACGGACAAACTAAAGAGCTTAACAAATAAAAACTGTTGATAACATGTAAACTCTTATTAAACAAGCGACTTAATAAGTCGTTTAAAGTTAATTTAAAATTTATTTGAATACTTTACGGCTTAACAAGTGTAATTTAGCCTTAATAGAACTTCTTTAGAGAGAAGGACTCTTCTTGAGCTGTAGTTTAAACCCGCAATTTTTAATTAATGACTTTTTGTTAATAAGTGTTGAAATGAGCAGTGTATTCATTGTTAAATTTTGTTAATTAAGACATAAAATAATGTACCTGCAGCCAGATAAATTTATTCAAATTTTAATTTCCGACAGCGCGCAAACATTCAAATTATAAATTCAATTATATGTTTAATCACATCTGCAAATACAGCGAGGTGGCGAAAATAAGCTCACAATCGTAATAAAATTTGTTCCTCAACAGATCGAATTTAATAAAAAAAATCGAGTAAATTTTTTCATTTATCTACAAACTGTCTTAGTGACTGATTATGGATCTTTATATCATCATTATTATCATTGAAGACAAATGAAAAAAAAAAAAGGAAACGTGAAATAGATTTCATAATAGCTGGTCACCGTCACCACCAATGTTATGTTCAGTCGTATCGTATATCATAGTCTTCTTTTCAGCAGAAGGTCGTGAGGTGCCATGTTAAAGAGATGTTTATGGGCAGACTTAAAAATACCCATAACTGCTACACTCTTCAGGCGGTTTAGTAAGCGCGGATCCATAAATTGGTAATATCGTTCTCCATGTGAAATGTCAAATTTTTTACATATTATTTGCTAAGCCAATGCTCGTCAAAAATCCTGTCTAATGATGGTGACTTAAATGATAAATCGCCTCCTCGTCCTTTCTGCCTAAAAAACCGTCTGTGGAAGTACTACTTAACTTATACAATCAGATTAATAAAATATTGCAAATATATCCATTAAAGACATATGACTGTAAAAAAAATAATGCAGTGGCTTAAGACACTTAATTACGATCAAACTGAAGCTTTATTAAAATTTATCTTAAAGATTTCTTATATTTACGCGAACACTAAACATTTAAATAAAACTAATTTTACGGATTTTATCGCGTATATTAACTTATTTTATATTCCCGACGTTTCGAGTACTTTCCAGCACCCATGGTCACGGGGGGGACTTAGGTGTATAACGTCCCAATGTCATAGTTAACCACGGCTACCTCCAGATTAAAAATTATTATTAATTATTATTATTAAAAATTAAAAAATATTATTTATTATTATTAATAATACTTATTAATTATTATAAATAATTTTAAATATTATTAATAATTTTTAATCTGGAGGTAGCCGTGGTTAACTATGACATTGGGACGTCATGTACCTCAGTCCGCCCCCCCCCCCCACGTGACCATGGGTGCTGGAATGTGCTCAAAACGTCGGATATATAAAATAATTTAATATTCGCGATAAAATCCTTAAAATTAGTTTTATTTAAACAATTTATCTTATAACACATTCACTCACTGTCTTTTTTTCACACATACACACACGCACACATGCGCGGGCGCACACATACACACACCCTATTTCTTTTTTGTTGAATGTATTTAGTTAAGGGAGGGCAAGGACCTTCTACCACAAGTATCTTTATACTTAAAAGAAGTCCCCAAACTTGTGCTAACTTAAGAATATTTTGGAAACAATAAACTTTCATTTCTTTAAAAATACTACTCTCTTATCTATTTCTGTCGGCAAATGGTAGTGCTTGCACTGCTGTGTTCCAGTCTGAAGCCTATGAAAACCTAGACCCTGTAGCCTTCTATGAAGTTTAACGGCTACGTGGTGGAGTGGCTTAGCATTAAGTTACGGTGCCAAGAGCCGCGGGTTTACAAGTTATTCTCTCGGGTCTGGATGTTCGTCGTTGTGCAATTTATGTACTATGTACACTGCCTCGGCGGTAGCGGAAAAATCCTAGTGCGGGGGAAACATGCTCTATAAAAAAAAAGGTTGGTTACAGGTGGGCTGTAGTAACCCGTTACTAAAGTAAGTCCGTTTGTTACTTTAATTTTGAAAAAAAAAATGATCTCACCAGCACGCGTTGCTGATTGACGAACGAGTCTCTGACGACCCACGGATGGAGGTAATCAACAAATCATGAATTACACACGCCGTCTTATTTTGCTCCCAAAGCAATTAATTTGCACATAAAATAAAGTTTAGTTGAACTAAAGTTTAGTAAAGTTCACGGCCTATATAAAAAGCCACTAATATGAATTTACTGGTTCATTGCTTCTTATTTGTAGTGAAGATCTAAGATATTTTTTATAGGATAAGGGTAACAAACGAGCACACTGTACTACTCCGGTCGAGCCGACCCATTCTTTATACAACCATAATATAGCTGCAGTATGGCTCTACCCCTAATTTAAATTCTCTGAATGTGAAGCTGTAAATATCCAACATGTTATAAATAACTTAACTAATGAAAGGATCGTTTCCCAATTTATAATTTCATCTTAACGTGAGAGCTTTCCTTCAATGATTTTTATAAAAAGCTAAACTCGAAACATTAGGAGTGTTTTTAAAATTCATGAACATTGCACTCGCAAACTCTGATGTTTTTATTCGATCAATGAAATGATTCTGAATTTGATTGGATATTAGAATGTTGCCTCTCTCTCAGATTAGACAACAAATGCTATTTTAGTGAAATCTTGTCACATGTGTCGTAACATCTGTTTATTGTAAAGATCTAGTTACTGAAAGAGCTCTATTTCTAGGTAGTCCACCCTCATACATATTTCTGCCACCAAGACAAAATCTGAATGGTGCAAGAACCAGTTTAGTGACAGGTTGTGAGGTGTTCCATCTTTGCTCTCAGAGGTTACAACGTAAAGGTAGCTTTATTTGTTTGAAATTGGTTGCAGGTGTCCACTGGCAGCTGTAGCCACATACAAGCAGTAAATTGTAGCTCCGTTTTTCACTTAAATTTATAAAAAAGGTCATAGGTCTTCGGTAATCAGATGTCGGGAATAATTCGTGTTGCGCAACGTCAACGGACTCTAAAAACTAGTACATATGTTTAAATTACCTTACCATGTAGTGGCGGAGTAATAATATCCGACATCGTCCTGTGGGTGTCGTAATAGGCCACAGAGGGAAACTGAAACAGGAGATGGAGCAGCATCTAACTGATAACAACTCAAAATTATAAATAGCTGCGCTTGCCAAAAACATAGTTGTGTACACTCAGTATGGTGTTTGAATTTTTAACTCAAATTTAAAAAAGGGGAAGGTTTACGATGATTTTATTTAGAAAATACAAAAAAAGAAAAATTACACTCCTACGAGTGCTTGTGCGATGAAGTTTTTAATGTTACTATTTAGACGACATTGACATTGTGATGTTCCTGAGTGCACTCAAGAAGTTAATAATTTACTTCTAATGAAAATGCTTTTATATGTAAGAATGAGAAAGAAATTATAAAGGTTTCCTATGTAGACCTACAATTTCTTTCTAATTCTTATTCTTAAAAGTGAATATTTGACGAAGTTTATTTATTATAGTTAGTTTATTATAATAAGCAAAATTATAAAATTTTGATAAATCCACGACGGTTTAAAAAGTTGTATTCGAAAAAAGGTTAAATAAATATTTCAAAAACCCCCGACTAAGAGGTAGTAAGTCACGAAAGAAAAAAATAAAAGCATTTAAAATATGGTTGGATTCTCGCGAGGTCTGTCATAATAAACAACTCTTAGGTAATATAATTACAATACCCAAGTAGAGTAGAGGTAGGTAGGTAGACCGAGACTAACTTTCGAAGACCATGTGAGCAAATTGCTCGAAGAGGGTAGGGTCAAAAGTACTCGGATACCTAGACGTGCATGCATGAAGAAGATAATGAATCTGAAAGAAGCGAAAGAGGTTTGTAAGGATCGTGACACTTGGCGATCTGTTCTCTCTGGCTACCCCGTCAGGGATTGTGCGTGAAGATAAGTATAAGTATAGTAAGTATACCCAAGTAAATCCGTCGGGGCTGCCATTACCTGCCCTGAAATGAACAAAAATTTTTCATTTTTAACCGACGAAAAAACAGAGGTTCTCAAGTCGACGTGGATATTTTTTTTATGTATGACCACGCATAACTTTTTTCAGAGTAGTCCGATTTTGATAATTCTTTTTTTATTGGATAGGGTATACCTCGAAATTGGTCCCATATAAATTTGAAAAAAGAATGTCTACCCTAAGGGTAGGAAAATAGGGTTGATTTATATTTTACTCACAGATTTTGATTCTGAGTGGTGTATTACTACATTACATAATAATTACATTACATTACAAAAAAACCTCTCGATGAATGAGCTTTAGACCTATCAGTCTCTTGTGTGTAGACCTCTCAGTCTCTGCATTTCTGCTAAAGCTCGTTCATCGTGAGGTTTGTGTAATACCTTATTTAGCTCTAGATCAGATATGGCAATACCCTCAAGTGTTTTTCTTTCCGAGGTCGATTACTGCTTTATCAAGGGTCGTACCTTGTAATTTGTGAACTGTGACGGCCCAGTATAAAATTATCGGCAACATCCTGCGCTCAATATCGCCATAACCCTTCGTACCTTGAAAAGTTGCCACCACTGAAGGTATGGCGACACAACCATCGCTATCTTTTAGTCTGCTTCCTATGCTTTCATCGTCAAATTTTACTAATACGCAATCTGGTAATTCTCCTTCCTCTAGTTGATCCCTGCGTAGTGATGGCCATTTTATTATTTTTACAATACCCATAGCACCATTGACGAGCCCGTCGGATACTGAAATGTTACAAATGTTACGTCTCAACATCACACGAGATTCGACAGCTAATTTTACCTCGGATAAAAGTCCAACACTATTATTCACATCTTTTGGAACAACATTATCTGGAAGTTTCTCTCCATAGGTAGCAACTTTACGAGACTCATCTATGGAACGGATTGTATAGACGCGATTTTGTTTTGAATTTATAGCTGTCATCTCATTATTGTATTCGTCAACTTGTTTGACGGTCGGGAATATTTGAACCACAACACCATCCTTAAACTCTTCATCTAAATCCACCATTCGCCTCTGACAGAGCAATTCCAGTTGACTTGTTGTCAATTCGCCTACGCGTAAATTGTTTAACAGGTCAACAAACTCTATATCATTTCGTTGTCTCATATTGATCGTTAATTCGATGAATGAAAATGCGTGCCATAAATTAACTTCTGCAGCATTCCAAGGTGGCTGGACAAAGCACCAATGTCCTTTTACAGGGGGCAGTTGCATGATACTCGTATCTCCAAAGAGAACAATATTTATGCCACCAAATAACTTATCATTGTTTTTGTATTCCTGTAACCGCATATGAATCATTCGTAAGTTCTCGTAAGAAACCATTGATACTTCGTCAATCACTAACCAACTTGTGTTACGCCATTTACGTCTTTCTTGTTCTAGCTTTTCACCAGTTAAGCGTCTATATGCAGTTGAATTACCTTTTTCGATGGGAAGAGAAAAAAGAGAATGCAATGTTTTCCTAAGTACCTGGCGGGCGGCGACACCAGTCAATGAACCTACCTCAACAAATTTAGGCTTTAGAAGCAAATCAACTGTAGGCGCATAACACCTCTTAATGTGCTTCACGAGTAATATTAAAACAAATGATTTGCCACTGCCAGCTCCTCCAGTTATAAAAAGGAACAACTTTTCATCATCACCATGTAAATCTTTTTCAATGGCCGTAGAAATTCTTTGAAATAAATCCTTCTGCTGTATGTTTAGACCTCTAATATTATTTAAAAAAATATCATCAGGCATTGCATCTCTTTCTTCTACATCTTCACAGTAGTCGTCCTGATTTTGGATAATATGTTCATCGGCGTTTATAATTTGATCGTCCTTGATATTTTTGAAACCCGTTTCTCGAGGAACATTTTCGCAACGCGTTTCACGGGCAACATTTAAAGCAGTTGCCTGGGCAAGTGCTTGTTGAATGACTTGTTCTGCATGAGCGAAATCTTCGGTACTAACGTTAGTCAACAGAGGCCTTAATTCGTCTTTTCGTCTAAGATAACAAGATTCTGGTGTCTCGTCTTCCAACATTAGTTGGTTTTCATCGCGAAATGGAATATGGCAAACAATTAACCTGTAATAATACCCATCTTTATCACTATTAAGTGTGTAGTAACGTGTACGTAACACAGCTGGCTTATTTCTTACTCGCATGCGTGAAGCATCCCTCAATCGTATATATCTTATTCTTATAGGCCCATCAACAGGTTCTCTCAGTTCAATATCACCATCTTCCTCACTCCACATAATATTTGAAATCGTCTCATAACGCACAGCAAATTCTGCTAGACTAATGTTTTCTAGCTCATCAGGCCTCAACACGTAACGGTTAAATATGTTGTTGTATATTGAAGTTTCATCCTCTTCAAATCGCAATAAACGAAAGCGTTGATTTGGCATGCAGCTATTCACAAATATTGTTTAACGAGAACTCATTTTAAGCGGCAGGTGGCAAAGACGATATGCACATTCGGGAGCACTTACCAATCGTTGCGGGAGTATTGCCATAGAGACCGCAAAAAGTTGGCTCCACACTGTGCCACTCCGTCTTTTAGCTTTTGTAATTGCTTGGCGTACAACGTCTCCAGTGTCGTGAGGTTCACACTTACTCGCATATTTTGCAACATAATACGCGACGGCAGAAATATTTCCGCATGGCTGAATGTCCATGTTTCCTCCCCAAAGACTAAGAATTTCAGGACTGTAGTTATTTACCATAGTTTTTTGAGAAGTTCTTCGCAAGATGCAAAACCGACCGTTGTTGGTAAGTGCTTCATCAGGACCCAAACATAAGGTAGCGTTACTTGGAGCCATGGGAAACCCAAAACGACAACAATAGTTGGTACGATCTTTGTAGCAGGTGTTGGTATGTCTATGCATTTGGACATTTTGGACTAGATTTAATAACTCTTTGTTATGGGGGTTCAAAGAACACGAAATAACTCTTTCAATTACACTTATTCCTTCATTTGTCGAAAAATCAGGAATGTTTTCACACCACACTAACATGTGCAAGTGTGGATTTCCTCTATTCTGGAATTCTATCCTATACCAATAGTCTAGGATACTTCCACCCAAGCAGACATTATTTTGTTTTAAATAACGCATAAGAGCATTAATACTTGTTGAGAATTGTCTGGCAACAACCACTGGATATTTTTACACCAATTTTAGTCGTTCAGGAAATGTTACGTTATCTATATCATTTACATTGCGTTCATCCGCAATGAGCAAAGATTTTATCATATCCGGCCAGTTAAGATCATTACACGAAAAGGTCATAAACCAGGTAGGAGGCCCTAGACTTCTTACCATAGCAATCAACTCCGAACAGCATCGTCTCCAGTACGAAGCAGACCCTCGCACATTTCTCATATTCAGATGTATATTGTCAATCAGTCCGTGGGGTGTAAATTCTCTTTGCCCTTGACGCATTCTGCATGAAACTGACACACTAGCTTTAGCTCGAAAATACTCGACTACAGACAATGCAAAAAATAAATAATCATTTCTCTGGAACCTTTTATCATTAGTCATTACACGAGCTTGGAAGTAGTCCAATGGGGTAATCGAAACCTCTCTTTCTTCACCAAATCCATTTTTTCCGTCAGGGAATAAAAAGTACCAGCCCAACTCTTCCATTCTTCTTTCACATTCATAATATAGGGGCAGTGCTGTTTTTCTTTTAACTTCTTGTAGTCTTACTTCATCCTCTGGGTTAGGGTTGTCTATGGTAACAACACTGTCCAAATTAGGTATTCTTTCATCTATATTCCTAAGCATACTGGTTGTGAAAATATATCTCGTTTCTGTATTATAATTTTGCTGTAATTGTGGGTCTATTAAATATTTTTCCATGTTATTAATATTTTCTTTTGGCGGTTGTTGCACGATAATAGATGTATGCAGATCTTGCGGCTGGTGACAATTTGATGATTGCAGTCGTTGTTGAATATCTGAATATGTTTCTCTATGTTGCTGCAACCGTTCTAATTGATTTTCGGGTGTTATCGTAAGTGGTGTCAGTGAAAAAACAATCTGAGTTAA
This sequence comes from Parnassius mnemosyne, assembly GCA_963668995.1. Classification (NCBI taxonomy): domain Eukaryota; kingdom Metazoa; phylum Arthropoda; class Insecta; order Lepidoptera; family Papilionidae; genus Parnassius; species Parnassius mnemosyne. Next base: position 1,862,244 of record CAVLGL010000080.1, on the reverse strand, counting down.
CACATTGACAGATGTGTTTTTAATGAATAAATTTCTACGCAGGATAATATGCAAATCATGGATACTAGTAGATCGTATACAACATGAAGTACCTCTCGTTCGAGCTTTGAAACCTTTTAGGCCTCGCGCGTGGGAGTCAAACAACCAGTAAGAAATACCTTCAGGCTCTTGTCTATAATGGACGGCTACAGTTGTATTATTCAGCGTAAGTATGGCATAACTGTGATCCCTAAAAACATTTATTAAAGCGTTTAACAAATTGGGAAATCCTTCTTCACTATTGTCGTTATCTACGTGACCATTAAATGCTGATTCATGACGAACATTGATATCAACTTTTCGATTGTTATATGTGATATTAGGTAAAAGCTCAGTTGCAGCCAAATATTCCATATGTGCTTCTTCGGGATTGCGGTTAGCCCGAGCCGCAATACAGTCTCTATAATATTTATCTCCTACCAATAACATGTAATCTATGTCGCTTTTGCACCAATTATTAGGATTGATCAGAGAAAATGCCACACTAGCAACAGTTGCGATCCCTGTGCATTGCCGACCACGTGACTCTGGACTAAATCGTTGATTGTCCTGATGAAAAGAACCATGTAATATAGATACATTGTTACTCAAGGCAGTATAGTTATTTGTAGGTATAGTTAACCGTTCAGCAATTGGTTCTTCACTATCATAACCATGTGCAGGTTCATCAGCAATTTGTGTTATCGTAGAAATATCGATCACAGTAGGAAAATATACACGAACATCTTTATAGAGTGCATTATTCATTAGGAGCCACTGCAATGCTAATTGAAGTTTACCTACATCTATTTGAAACTCCCTAGAATGTTCTAAATTTTCACGACTTTCTACTACGAACACTAATCCAGTTTGATTAGGTTCAAGTGGAAGTTGCTCCGCTAGCTCGACCACATCCTGAGCAAAAATAATTGCCTGCCCTTTGCACCAGTCTTGGCTCAAACGATTTTGAACTTTTATTATTTTAAGAAATGGCACTACTCTGCAAATAAAACGTTTCTCAATTTCCGATAAGTCATCGATTTCTGTAGGTATTGCAGCTACCGACATTTTATTCCAATAGGCCTGCGGTGGAGTATTATGTTTTTTAATATTATTTGAGCATCGTGAACAAGTAATAATATTACCTAAAGCTACCAATTCATTAGGCAAAATAGAGCCTAAATTTGTAGTTTGCCATATCGTACGTTGCTGAGGATACAAACTTTTTTTGCATATTGAACACGGCAAGTCAGCATGAGGATTAATCGCTTTTTTAAAATTTTCTGCATTACACTGGTTTCTTCGCTCCCAAGCCGCTTGTCGCATGGCGCTCAAACGATTACTTCTCTCCTCGGGAGTTTCGTGAAGTATCACCATTGCAGAACAGTTACGAGCAGCATCCAAACGTAGCAAATGTTCGTCTTCAGTTTCATTTGAAAGTCGCTCTCTGATCAGACCTAAACGATGAGCGCGTTGCTCTTCATATTCTTGCGATAACCTATCGTTAATGTAGCTTCTCATCTTCGACAGTCTTTCCTCGTGCTCATCTAACCTCTCCTGTGAATGTGTTAATCTAGTTCTCTTTCTATTTGCTTCCAACCTTTTACTTTTCTCATTATTAGATTCTTCTAAATATCTTTTTCTCATTCGAGCAGCATTTTTGTAGGCCTACCCATGGTGGTATATAAAGCCTGTTTTTTTTTTAAAGTATTTATATTATACAACAAATAATAGTTAAAGTAGGATTATATAACAGTTAATAGTTAAGGTAGGTAGCTAATTTGAAAGTAATTAAAAATTAAGCATGTAGTAATTATTAGATTATAACCACGAAAAATTATATAATAAAAACTTTTTAACAAAAAAATTAAACCGCCGAAAAAACTGAAAAGCAAAAAATAATAAACCTTTTTTATTTAACCTTAATAAATAAGTTCTTAAACTAATTTAGGTATACATAAGTATATATTTTTGTAATTATTTTGAGTTTTTAATTAACCTTAATAACAAACTTCTAAAACTAATGTAAGTATACCTAAGTAATTTTGAGTCGGCGCCAAACAATCAATGAACAAAGAACACTAAATTACCTTAAATTAAAAGAAATAACCAAAACAAAATCAAATTAACAATGCAACGTGAAATCTTCAGCGATAAACATTAATATTCCAAAAAATGCGCTCTCTGGACGACCACTCGCAACGACGTGTGCCCTTACGTGTGTGCCCGTTCGGGTTTCTGTCTCGCTGACAATAACTTCGTGAACGCTCGGCGTTTTCAGGGCGAGTTAATTAAAATAATGTTGTTATGACTAATTAGGTGTCGATAGATCAAAATCTATCGACACCTAATTAGTCGGGACCTGGAATTGGCGATACAAGCAATACAACTGCCAACTAAAGAGATCAGTACTACAGTTGTGTTTTGTTATTAGTGTGGTTTTGAGTTGTAATTAGTGTTCTGTAATTAAAGTGTCAATTTTGGTAATGCAATCGGCAGTTTTTAATTGTCTCGGACCCCAAGCTCGTAACATTATGTTCACGATGTTTCATTACCATTCCGTTCAGCCTCTTCTTTTTTGTTATTATTTGAGTACTAGTGTAAGATAATCCACTACCCCATTTTATACCGTGGGTGTCGTAAGAGGCGACGGAGGGAATGAACCAAGATATGATCAGTAGTATCCTCCATGCTAACTACTAAATATAATAAATAACTATGACTGCCTACCCGACAACACAGCGTGGAAACTATGCATGCATACATGCAATCTAGGAAAATCCCCACGTTCAGACTTTGAATGATAAAAAGATTGTTCCGAAATTCCAAGTCAGATTAACATTCGTGTAAAATAAATAGCTCCGAAATGTAGGTACAACTATTAAAAATATTTCTTCCGATTCTGGGTATTTCCTATTACCGCTGCAGCCTATCACAAGTGTACTTCTGAACATAGCCCTCCTCTACAGACTGATTTTAGGGAGGTCCTTTTTACTGGAAACGAGGCATTCTATTTAAGTCCTCAGCGATAATAACTCATTTTCTTTTAAATCCTTAATCGAGGATAGATGTCGATGTCTATGGTACACAGTATCTACTTACCATCAGATGAACTGTGTGCTCATTTGTCATCCTTATTTAATATATAAAAAATTATAAAATAATGGAGTAACACTTTTTTTTATTACACAATTAAAGTGCATAATTTAATTCAAGAAAAGATTACCCCTAATTTATGAAAGGTAACTTTATAATCTAGTTTAACTTTTGAACAAATTAAATATACGGTGAAGCTCGCCTGACCTCGCCGTACAATAGCACCTTCATTAAAATGTAAGCGTAACGGGAACTGCTAAATGAATTCGTTATATAATGTCGTGTCAGAGCAAGCATGACATTTTACAAACTAGTGAGTAATTAAAACCCAGAACTGACAACCCCCGGCTTCAGTTCAATATTTCTTTAATTAATTACAGCTTTTAGAAAGTCCACTGCTGAACTTACACCTCCCCAATAGATCACATCACATTTGGCATAATTACCACGTTTGGCAATCGGATGGCAGTTTGTATAAGTTGAAGTAGAAGCATTTAGCAAATATTTTTACTGGACAAAAGGCTTAACGAGGCTTGTTAAAATTCCTCTTCGTAGTTTCGCTAGTGCTACCGAAGATTTCAACATTCAATAAAATTTCATACGAAAAACGCTATGGATCCGATATCGAATTTTCTTAAAAAAATTCTACAGAAATAATTTTAATACTGCTTCTGAAACATTCAATTTTTTTAAAAGTCAACTATTTGACGTCTCTGTGGCGCATTGACTTAACAATATAAGTTGCGGAACAACTTATGTATACGCGGGCTAAAATCCCGCATGGAACGAGTATTTAAATGGCTTACAAACAAAGAGATTTAAATATATAGGTGTACTAACTTCTTAAATGTCTTTACTTACAAATAATCGCTTCGGGTCTGGATGTTTTTCCTTGTTAAATTGTTAAATTTGTATATGTAAACTGCCTCCACGATACAGTAAAAAATCCGTGTGGGGTAACATTTAAAAAAAAGATTTCAGCATCATCAGATGGATACTGAAAATGGAATGAAACAAAACGTAAACCATACGTTGTAAATTTATATATATAAACTAGTTTTTACGTTTTTATTTAAAATTTAAATAACTTTGGGTCAAAACGTTACATATTTTGCAGTACTAGTGGTGGTGAGGAGACTAAGGTGTTTGACGTCCTAATGTCATAGTTAAAGGAAAAACAGGTTTCCGAATGTAAGTGGCAGGCCAAATCCGAATTCCGAAACGGAATCCCGGAACGGAATTCCGAATGAATGTGGCCGGCCTTAAGCACTAACCAGAAAAAATATAGTCTATTCAGATCCTAAATTACGAAGGAATCAATGAATGTTTTATTCGTCATACACAACACAACGTACAAAGAAATTAAAACAACAAATAAAACCAAACAAAAATACATTGGGTTGTAGCAATGAAAAGGCATTCGACTCAGCATGACGCTGCAGCAGTGTTGCAACAGACAAAGCACAGTTATTTTGTTGGTGTTCCATATCTACCGCGCAGTTGTCGGACATATTTCTGTTATCATAGATAATTATATAAAACGAGTAAAATAATAATATTAGCTCAAAGTACTACTCCGATTAAAATTTCACAAACTTGAAGGCACATATTGGCATGTAATTAGTACTGCAGACAGAACGAGAACGGACTGAGTATAAGCGTCCAATATAAACTAAAATTGCGACTTCAGTGGAATTGGTACGAAGATAAAGAAAACTTTATTAACTTGGTACTGGCTCTGTTGCGTTGGCTTGTAAAATAAGTTCAAATTGCGCTTACTACAGTAAATTGTTTTATTTTTATTTTATTTCATTTAGGGTTAATTTTTCAATCGTCAGTTAAATTATATCCATCGCTTAAATTATAACCTGAGAGAATATAAAAGTAAAACAATTGTGCTGTTTTACTTATACTGCAGTTGTTTTTAATATGTTTATGTTATATTTTATCCTTGGAGTAAATTTTACCTGAGGCTTGAACAATTGGCCCTCAGTTAAAAAGACGTTTAACCGTGTAGTGTAGCGGGGATATAAGAATATCCACTACCACATATCGTCCCGTGGGTGTCGTAAGAGGCGACAAAGGGCGTCAATCAAAGTATGAGATGGGCAAGATCATCTTGACACGATAACAATAAAAATGCGGTTGCCAACCCGCCAAATATGAGGAACCTCATGATAGGATATGGCTTTTTAAATGCCTCCTTTACGTAAAAAAGGGGTATCCTGTTCTCTACCCCGGTTGAGCCGACCCATTCCTGCTACAACCATAATATTGCTGCAGCGTGGTTATACCAAGTAAAAAAATATTTCTAATAATAAATAAAGATATGCTTATTCGTAGCTTTTGAACATCGTAAGACAGGATGTTCTAGATAAGTACTTTTAGCCTGAACTGTGAATAAGGAAGTAAAGAATTCAGTATCATGTTTTGGGATACGAATCTAGATGTACACTCGCGAGAGCATATTATAAAAATGTAAATTTTATGTCATATAGCGTTCTCGTAAACGTCGCAATATAAATGCAGGAATGAATTCAGTATGTATGCAATGAAAACAAAATCACACGCGCTGCGTTTCAATTACATCGTCTGACGTTTCATTATACCACGTGATGCCACCGTGCTGTTATGTATTAGAAACAAGTACATATACTTTAATAAGACAGATAGAGATTAATTGCATACACTTAATTTATTTATTTAAGTAATACATTTTTTTATAAAATTGAACTTACAAACGAACTAACATTGCACCAGTAAGTGGCTTTTGCAGTCCATGGATGCATATGCACGTCACCTCTGACGAATAGGATAGTAATATATAATGCCTCGCAGCCTGGAGTTATACTGGCTCTGTGTACCATTCGGACCAGAAGAGCACAAGTATTGCTATTTGGCGGCGGAATGGAACCCAGTTTTAATAAAACTGTTAAAAAATATATACACAAATTAAGAAAAATCTAAAAAAGTTGAAATCATTTAAGTATTCTAATGATCATCCAATTTGAAATAAATAACCTTTTTTTATTAGAATGTTTTCTACATGTGCCTTGAACTTATGCAAAGGCGACACAATTATCATCATCATTATCATCATTACAGCCCATCACAAGTCCACTGCTGAACAAAGACCGCCCTTAAGGAACGTTAATAATATTATAGGACTAATATTTAAAAGTAAGATTTGAGTAAAGTACGGTACACTATTATTTAAACATCATCATCATCATCATCATCACAGCCCTTCACTAGTCCACTGCTGAACATAGGCCTCCCCTAAGGAATGCCACAAAGTACGGTCCCGAGTCACCTGCATCCATTGAATTCCTGCATGTCTTACCAGGTAGTGCTCCATAGCTCGCCGAACAACTTTGAGTTTCCTCATACGGCCAGCTGTGAAAGACCACGTCTCAGATCCCTAAGTCATCACTGGCAACACGCACTGGTTGCACAATCTTGTTTTCAGGTTTTGAGGTATACCTGACCAGAAGATGTGTCGTAAATTCCATGACGCTGCCCAGCCGAGTTGAATCCGCCGATTTACATCTCCGTCGAAATTGGACTTAACTATTCGGACTATTTGTTCTAGGTCATACTCGTTAAATACTTCGAGCCTAGTGCTCCCAACAGCTACCGGCATGGATGTGACATGGACATTAAACATGATTTTTTTTGTCCATGTTCATATTAAGACCTATGCGTTTAGTTGCAGTTAATAATCCACTCCCCCAAATCTTCCCGTGGGTGGCGTAAGAGGTGAATCAGGCAGGAGATGGGCAGCGGCATCTTCCTAAAACAGCAATATTATAATAAAAACTGCGGTGGGCAACCCGCTAGCCAAGCGTGGCATTTATGGCAAATATCCCTCCATGATGAAAGTTACGAAGAGACGGCACCCAGTCCCCGGCAGCCGCGCTATTCCTGGATACGGTGGTGACCATGGCAAGGGCGGGGCAGGGGGTGCTAAGAATCTTCGGTGAAGGTTCGGATGCCACCCGAGACGACTCAACCTGGCAACATACAAAGCTCGCACTCTGAGAACCGACGAGAAGATCCTGGAGTTGGAAGAAGAGATAGACAAGTTACGCTGAAATATTATAGGATTATCCGAGGTCACCGGGAGGGTGACCATCTGTCCCAAGGAGGTGTCGGATATATCTTCCAAAAGTCTCTCGTTAACAACGTTGTAAAAGTTGTGAGTATGTCGGCGAGGGTTGCGTACCTTATACTTATATCCTTATACCTTATAATAAACCTGTATGACCTTCAATTAATACCGAATGGTATTCGTTGCAGATCATACAGGTTTACGCAGTAACCTCAGTACATCCCGATGAGGAGGTGGAGGAAATATATGAGGATATCTCTAAAGCCATGTATTCCTCCAAAACCCACTATACGGTATTAATGGGCGACTTCAATGCAAAACTAGACACAAGAGAGAACAGTGAGCTGAAGGTACAGAATTTTGGAATAGGGTAACGGAGCTCAGGCTACGAGCAGCTGGCTGAATTCATAGAGAAAGAGGGACTCTTTACGATTAACTCTTTCTTCCAGAAGCGGCCCCACAGGAAGTGAACCTAGTCGAGCTCTGACGGTTCGATAAAAATGAGATTGACTTCATTATGACGACCAGACGACAACTGTTGAGTGATGTCTCAATGATGTGTGAAAACTGGTAGCATTCACCGAATAGTTAGAAGCACACTGAAACTAAACCTTAAGTTGGAGAGGTATTATCTAATGAAGTCAACGCTCCAACCTCCTCGTGCTCTAATTTTTTTTACGGTTTTGTAACTCGAAACTTTTCAGCTCGAGTTACAAAACCGTTTTCAGTGCCTAGAAGACTGCAATGCAGTGAACGATAGGAACGACAAGTTCGTGGAAATTGTCCATAAGGTCGGAGCTAAGTTTTGCAAGACCTACAAACTTAGCTCCGATCGCATGTCAAATCTAGCATAGAGGAAAATGAACAGACAGATCTCCAAATGCATGCGGCGGGACCCACGCATCTTCAATACAGCTCGTATTGAAGAAGTGATCGAGCGGAACCAATCCTCCAAAGACTTTGCCAGAGATCTGTCTGCCAGAAAAAGCCAACTGTCAAAGCTGAAGACCGAGTGTGGCAGCATCGTTTCCGGGACACCTGAGATTTTGAGTGAGATTGAGAGGTTCTATTAGCAGCTGTACACGTCATCGTTGGAGCCACACGCAAATATGAGTAACGATTCAAAAGGATGTTTTATCCGATACTATTTGGATGATATCCCGGATGTCAGTCTGAGCGAGATTAGAATGGCCCTCACCTTATAAAGCACCTTAAAACGGTAAGGCCCCAGGCGAGGATGGAATCACAGCAGAGCTTGTGAAAGCGGGTGGAAAACCAGTACTTGAAGTCCTTCAGGAGCTTTTTAATTGCGTCCTCCATGGTGGCACTACTCCGAAAGCGTGCAGCAGAAGTGCGGTGGTCTTGTTCTTCAAGAAAGGCGACAACGCTCTCTTGAAGAACTATGGACCGCACGCAGACTCGACGACTTCCAGCTTCCCGAATATGCCGGTTTTCGAAAAGGCTTTAGTACGATAGACCACATACACACCCTTCGGCGAATTGTAAATAAGACCGAAGAGTACAATCTACCACTGTGCCTTACATATATGTACTATGAGAAAGCCTTTGATTCCGTCGACATTTGGGCGGTGCTACAGTCCCTTCAGTGGTGTCAAGTTGACTGTCGGTATATCGAAGTGCTGAAGTGCTTGCTACGATGGCTATCCGAGTACAAAACCAGAGTACGAAACCTATCCAACTACAAAGAGGTGTAAGACAGTGTGACGTTTAATCCCTGAAACTCTTCATTGCTGCATTGGAAGACGTTTTCAAGCTACTGAACTAGAAAGGATACGGTATGGACATCAATGGCGAGTACATCTCTCACCTCCGATTTACTTATGGCAGAATCGCTGGAGGACCTAAGCAATATGCTCAATGACCTCAATAGTGTCTCCTATTCCGATAGGAATAGGAGACACTATTGAGGTCCTGTCTGTGTATCTTTCAAAACTCTCTGGGATATTTTTGTAGCAAAGCTACAGTGGGTATTGTAATGCATCGTATGAGCGATTGATTTCACTTATTCGATGCAATTTATTATCATGGTTCTCAATTACAATATCCCGCTTAGAAAATTGCTGTCCAACAATAACTAAAGCAACTTCATTTAACGTAAGTTGATTAAATTGTCCACTGTGGAATTTGCAGGTTTTCTTTCAGCATTTAAATGTATTTGGCGTAGCAGATAATTTGTCCAGGGCTAGTTTTAACTCTCTTTCATATACATTATAAATATGTGGCATTTCTTGTAATTGCTTTACCAAGGTTTTAAAAAATAAAGTTATTGCATCTTAATTAAACTTCTTTATCGTTTTCACCAACAAAATATATCTGTAAGAACTGCGGTTCATTCTGGGGTGGTGGAAGCAAACTTCCAACCAAATGATACACCTGATCATGCTTTTTGAATGTAGGCATAAAACCATCCTGTATTATCATTTTTGATTCAAATGAGGTCATTGGAAAACAACTATTATAATGCCGTATACCAGCTATGAAGTGATCACGCTCAGGGTAGAGGTTTATTATCAAATAGTAAAGAATATGTGAAACGTCACTTAGCTAACCATGCATTGTTATTCAAACTAAACATGTACGAAAATCTTCGGTTGAGGATAACTGATTTAAAATTTCGTTGTAATATTTTACCCTAATACACATACAACCATCAATAATAATTGCAACTGTAATAGAAATAGTTTTATTTGATTATTCGCCTCACATAACTTAACGGTGGTAGAGCCACGCAGCAGCTTTTGCTGTTGCACGTATGGGCCGGCTCGAGCCGGGTTAGTATCACGACCTCACAGAATACCAGCGTGAAGTGGAAGCTCTGCTTCCGCTTTTCGTCTCGTGAGTGCAGGTGAATTCCAAAATTCCCCCCCCCTCCCATCAACATGGTAGCGGAATTACAACATAGACTACCCCAGGAGGGTACCAGCAGCCCTGGAGAATCCCTCGCTGAGCATCCACGACCATGCTACGTGGGTGCTCAGGCTGCCCCGCGTATTCTGGGGGGGGGGGGCAAAATTCCGCTCAACACAATGAAGCCTGCCTTGTTCTTTCTGATCTAGACGCAGGTGTCCGGCTTGCGTATATGTCAGAGAGGACATCTGTTCTCGACGCCTCGTGTACACGCCCCTAGTTTTCCCGGAATATAAGGAAAGGTATAATCAATATATAAGGAAAGGTAATTAATTCGACTTACATGGTGCAGAAGCGAAGACTGGCCACCAGGCTCGGTCAGGCGGTTGGTGTAGTGTATGTAAGTGGTGTTTAGTGGGGTGTAAAATGTGAAACCTGACTTAGCACTTTTAATCGGCAGCAGCTCTGACTCCGGCACCGCAACACGGTGTGGTACCCTCCAGCTGCGTCACCTCGATGTAACTCAAAGTCTATCGTCCCTTAGCACAAATCTATAATCTAATACGGACGCTGTTTCTCGCGGGTCACAAGGCTTAGCGTTTAACCGACACAGGAAAATATCTCCGAGTTATATCAAATGCCACAAAGAAACTCGTCGACACAAATTAATATTGTCAAAGCACTTCAACCGGCAATCACTATACAATCTTCGTAAATTACTTGCCAACCAATTTATGTAAATCAATCAAAATATTACGATTTCGTTATTGCGTGAACACACTAAAGATAACCCAACATTAGAAGTGAAAAACTCCAATAATGAATTCTACGCGTCCGGTCGACCGGCAGTTGTTCACACTATCTCTCGACGCGACTCGATCCACCGACTTGAATGGAATGCGGCCGGGGAAGGGTCGGCCGTGACCTTCGTACCGTGCTATGCACGCGCCGAGCCGCGAGTTATTAATTCAATTTTCAAAAGCAAAAAATATTGGCCCTAAGACCTCGGCAGTCTTGAAGGTTCGGACCTGTTCATCCTTTGGCTACGCGTAGACAGCGACGACCATCTGCGTTTACAGGTGCCTCTATAGGTCCCATAGCGGTAATGCCGACACAGACCGACTCATCGACCACGTCCAAATGGCTGCAGATTCCTTGCTACAACAGGTCCCATCCGCAGAGATCGTGATCCTTGTAGATTTTAATGCCCACCACGCCGAATGGCTCGGTTCACGTTTAACCGATCATGTGGGGAGATCTGTTTATGACTTTGCCTTGGCATATGGTCTGACACAACTGGTTACATCGCCTACGTGGATTCCAGATGTTGAGGATCATACACCTTCCCTGTTGGACCTTCTGCTGACCATTCATCCGGACGGATATCAGGCTTCCGTCGATGCCCCTCTTGGCTCTTCGGACCATTGTCTGATCTGGAGTGTGGTGCCACTTACGCTCCCCTCGCGGTTGCGTTCTGCAGGTTGCCACCGTGTTTGGTATTACAGTACAGCGGATTGGGACGGAATGCGGTCTTTTTTTGCTTCCTACCCATGGGGGCGGGTTTGCTCCTCGCCGGATAATCCCAGCGCTGTTGCTGACTCTTTCACTGATGTGGTACTACAGGGAATGGAACTATTTATTCCATCATCTGTGGTACTCATCGGAGGTAGATCTCAGCCTTAGTTTGGTCGCTCCTGTAAGACTGCATTACGCAGTAAGCAGGAGTGTTATCAAGCCTGGGCTGCGGCTTCGGCGATTCGGGATGTAAACACCAGCACACTTAAAAAGAAGTATAACTTCGCCTCCAGGTCCTTCAAAAGAGTTATTGCCAAGGCAAAGTCAGAGCACATAGGCAGAATTGGCGAGAAACTAGTTCGCCTTCCTTCGGGAACCCGTGCATTCTGGTCTCTCGCCAAGGCTGTCCAAGGGAATTTCTGTAAGCCATCACTACCATATCTGCACAGGGAGGACGAGTCACTGGCCCATGAGGCAAAAGAGAAGGCTGACCTTTTAAACTCCGTTTTTGCGTCCAACTCGACTGTAGATGAAAGGGGGAACACACCGCCGACCATCCCACGGTGTGAGTGCTCCATGCCGGATGTGCGGTTTTCACAGCGCTCGGTTTGCAGAGCACTCCTTTCCCTGGACATCCACAAGACGAGTGGGCCAGACGGAATCCCCCCAATTGTGCTGAGGACGTGTGCTCTGCAGTTGGTACCGGTTCCAACGCGTCTTTTCTGGTACTCCTACTCCCAAGGCGTAGACCCAAAATCATGGAAGACAGCTTTTGTCCACCCGATCCCTAAAAAAGGCGACCGCTCAGACCCGTCCAATTACAGGCCTATCGCCATCACCCCCTTGTTCTCCAAAAGAATGGAATCCGTTATAAACTGTCACCTCATGCGGTACCTTGAGGATCACCGGCTGATTAGTGATCGCCAATACGGTTTTCGTCGAGGTCAATCAGCTGGTGATCTTCTGGTCTACTTAACTCATAGATGGGCGGAGGTAGTAGAGCCCAAGGAGGAGGCATTGGCCGTTAGTTTGGACATTGCGAACGCCTTTGATCGCGTTTGGCACAAAGCGCTTCTTTCGAAGCATCCTTCGTATGGGCTTCCCAAGAAATTATGCAATTGGATCACCAGCTTTCTTGCAGATTGGAGCTTCAAGGAGATTGTAGACGGTGCTGGACAAAGTCTCGGATTGGGGGCGACTAAATCTCGTCCAGTTTAATCCTCAGAAGACACAAGTTTGCGCGTTTACCGCTTAAAAGAACCCCTTTGTAGTTTCTCCTCAGTTTCAAAGTACTCCCCTTGTTACTTCAGCCAGTATTGGAATATTCGGCGTCGACATATCGAGAGACATGCAGTTTCGTGGTCACTTGGAACAGAAGGCCAAATTGGCCTCTAAAAAACTTGGCGTGCTCAGCAAAGCGGAAAGTATTTCATGCCGGCTCAACGCCTGCAACTTTACTAGGCGCAGGTTCGGCCTCACATGGAATACTGTTCCCATCTCTGGGCTGGGGCTCCCCAGTGCCAGCTCCTTCCACTTGACCGCATCCAGCGCAGAGCGGCTCGAATCGTCAACGACTGAGTCGTTTTAGATCGCCTTGACTCATTGGCGCTGCGAAGATTTTGATTCTCTTTGCATTTTCTTTCGCATTTACCACGGAAAATACTCTAAGGAATTGTTCGAATTAATCCCAACCACCAAATTTCACGAACGCACATCGCGGCAGAACTCCCGATACCATCCACACCATCTGGATAATTGGCGGTCCAGCACTGTGCGATTTAGAAGATGTTTTCTTCCTCGCATAACTTCCTTGTGGAATAGTTTACCACCAGCGATTTTTTCGTATCGATACGACTTAGGGACCTTCAAGAAAAGAGCCTACTCCTTTTTAAAAGGCCGGCAACGCATCTGCAATTCCCCTGGTGTTGCGGTTGTTCATGGGCGGTGGTAGTCACTTACCATCAGGTGAGCCGCATGCTCGTTTGCCCCCTCTCCTATAAAAAAAAATAAGACAGTGCGATCAGTGTTACTATCAGGTGGGATTGTAGACAAGCACCGGCTTAAAATAAGTTAATAAAAACCAAAATATTGTGTTTAATTCAAAAGCAGTGATATGGAATTTCTTTTAAATCTGAACGGCAGCTTATACACTGAATATTTCTATCACGACGTCATAGTTGTTATTGAATGAATTGTTATTCAAATTGGACAGTTATCATATTATTGCTTCCTTACTGTTACTGAGAATAAAATATTGTTGGCATCGAGCTGATTATTATCTCGTAAAATGAAGTAAAGCTTGGTTTCTTTTTTGTTATGGTAATATATATTGTATATTATATTTAAATGATATGTACATATTATAACTATATGTACATAACATTTAAATATATATATATATATATATATATATATAAATGAATTTACAATGATCTGACAATCCAATTAGTTAATTTCAAGTAATGATCCATAAGTATTACTTGTATAAAACGTTGTATAAAAATTATTCTACTATATTCTATTTAACTTAGATCATTATTATTACTAAAATTGCTGTTTCAAATTTCAATGTAAATTTGACTTTCTGGATATAAACTTCTAAATCTCTAATTACATCAAACATACTTTTTAACCAAATACAAATTCCAGTGCTCTCCAGTAGGTCACTTGGACTTAATCGTACGTATTACGAGCACGTACGAGTGTAATGAGGCCTGCGAATTTAATAAAGCTTTTCGCTACTTTCCAAGTTTAGTGAGATTTTCATTAATATTTTCAAAGAACTCTTTAATATAAAGGTGAAATGAATGAAGTTTTACTTAACGTACGTAATATAAAATGTTAACTGAAAAGTGCCTTTCAAAATGATAATTAAAATACTTATTCATCATCCATTAATACATTTAAGTTACACGTTGAAACGTTTTTTTTATATGATAAGGGGTGAAAAACGAGCACTAAGTCTACCTGATAGCAAGTGGATGCTGTGGCCCATAGTGATGTGGCACGTCTATCCTCGATTAACAATCACAATGCAGATGCGTTGCCACCATTAAAAACTATGATGGAATGATGATGAGTAAAAGACAAAAGGCTAACAGCACTAATATCAGAGAAACTGGACAATATTACGTTTTAAATTTTTTTCCTTTTCGTTAATATACGAACGACGACGTAATGCAGTAGCTCGCGTTCTTTTGCTTTGTTTATCTAAAACCCCGAAGCAAAATGAGAAATATATGCAAATTTTAAAATACACCCGTTAACGACTGTTCGTTAACGAGTGTATTTTAAAATTTACATATTTTTTAAAATAAAATTTAAAAGTAAAAAAATATTTTTTTGCTTTTACATTTTATTTTACCCTAAAAAGCTACAATTTTATGAAGGTTAATGCCGAATGCAGATTCGAGTTTTTAATGTAACTTATTGAATTACCGTTGACCGGTACGTACGTACCGGGTGAAGCTCGTTTTTTTTATAAAAATAGTAGTGACAAACGAGCACAAAGTCCACCTGATGGTAACTGGATACTGTGACCGATAGACATGCTCATTTATGCTCGATAAATAATCATATACATATGCGTTGTCACCCGTGAGGACTAAGCTGAAATACTTCGTTTCTAGTAAAAAAGGTCTCTGGTTTTCTACACTGTATTCTGCGAGAGCGTGGTCCTGCCCCGGTGCAGATCCCGGAGTCGACCTATTCGCGCTGCAAGTATAACACAGCTGTAGCTTGGCTCTACCGCGTATATATAATGTCCATCCTTGCAACTGTATGCGCACCCGTGCTAAATAAAATTTTGATGAAGCTGTGATTGGTAATTGGATTTATTGGATGCGTGGTGTTGTTTGCACAAATGTTTTATGTTTCTTACGTCCTTCCTTGTAGGAAGTGTTTGCAATAATCGTCACGCTCGGCAGGCTGATTGAAGATTGCAGTACCAGACGTCTCGCAACTATATATAGCGTTGGTTTTCAGCAATGCCCATTGAGGTTGGACTCGACCGTGAGGATAGTGTGTACGCCTTATTTTTATTTTCGAGGAAAATATTATCAAAATAATAAAATAAAATAATGGAAATGCTAATGGATGGAAACTTTAGTAATACAGTATATAAAAGTGTACATACGAGTATCCATCGACTTTTCTCGAACCGTCAACCGATGAGCAAAACGTTCTCGAGTGGCGGCGTCGTACCGGTGGGCGAAGTGTATGGTGCCCCCCACTAGATGGAGTGACGACCTGGTAAGACATGCAGAAAGTCGATGGATGCAGGTGGCTCAGGACCGTGCTTTGTGGCATTTCTTGGGGGAGGCCTATATTCAGCAGTGGACTTATGAAAGGCTGTAATGATGAATGATGATGAAGTGTACATAATTAGTTAAGTTAGATCAAGTTAAGAGTATTTACAATAAAACAATAATAATATTTATATTGTTATGAATATATAATGCAGCTATTTTATCTTCCCTAAAAATTAAACCGACAAGGGTATTATTTTACTTTTATGTTAAGAAGCTGATTGTAACGGCTCACAGCTGCCCCTGCAAAGATGAAATATCCCGGGGCCCATGAGCGGAAGATTCAACGGGCAGCCGCGAGTTCGAGCCCAAATGGCCATATGGAAAAATGTCCTATCATACTAATCTATATGGGAGAAGGCTAGGAAAATAAGGTAGTACATATCTGTATCCGAATCTAAGACCGCCCCCAGGCTCAGTCAGGCCGTAGGTAGGTGTAAGGTGCATGGGAAGTAGTTTAAGTGATGTGTATGTGTGTGTGACCTGGACCAGCTGAGGTGACTGGCAGCGGCCGATTTTCAGGCTGCCCCACAATGCTGCATCACTCCAGCAGGCTTCCCCGCTGGACCATTTCCTTCTTCATGTCACTATTTCAGTCTATTTACTTCATTGTACATTTAACTAACTTAAACTTGCCTAATTCCACATTCATCGTAGAATCGAACACGTGATACCCAACAGAGTAACGGACAGTGGTTCAAAGATCAACATTCAATGTCCCGGATTCATTTATCACCAAATTACAAATAGGGAACTAACGCGATCTCTTCATGAGTTACACGGTTCGGCGTTAAACACAACTAAGTTCCTTCGTTCGATACTAAATACTACGCCGCGATAAGAATCCAAAATCCGCCTCGTTGACACGTAAAACGAACAAAACAGTCAACACACAAAAAAGGGCACTTAACGCGACGGCACAATTGCAATGATGATTTCCAAACAATCAACAGGGAGACGCCCTCGATAAAGGACTGCGCTGTCCAAATTCTAAACTGTATCTCTAATCGGCGCGCGCGCAAAATTCCACATCACCCGAACAAGTTAAATATTACAAAGTGTACTTCAACACGCATTCACTATCTAATTTGCACAATTACTTTCAAAGAAGTTACTTTAATCAGTCAAACACAACCTAAAACGTTGCGGTTTTCACGAAATACAATTACGTAGCGAAGTCACGCGCATAAATTCTAAAAATCGAGACCGTAACCCCAAAATCGGTCGCGCGAAACCTCGGCAGCGGCAACCGAGGTATGCTAATTAACTGCACAGCTGCCAGCGAGCTACTGTCTTCAACCAGCTCGTTGAGCGACGGCCCACGGCATTACTTCACCTCGACACCATCCGGTGATTCCACAAAGTCGAAGGTGATTGGGTGCCGTCTCAAAATGCCCATGTTTGGGCATAAACACTGATGCTATTTAGTTGACGGATAGGTGGGGGCAAGTTGGTCCAGCATTTAGTAGCTGCATATCGGAAGCTACCGCGGAATGCTTTTTGACTTAATAGCAGGCAAATAACCCAGTTATTTCAATATTAAGTCCGTAATATTGAAATAACACTTCATTTTTATTTATATGAGCCGTAGTAGCTCTGGGGCTAAGCGCTCGCTGTGAATTTCATAGTACGCAGGCAACTCGGGTTCGATTCCCGCCGGCACCAATAAAATTGTAAATTGCGATTATATAATAACGAATATTAATACCGAGGAAACCTGTACATCTGAGAAATAAAAAAAATAGTTCGAAGACATGTGAAGATCGTCAACACGCATTGGGGCAGCCCGGTGGACATTTCCTTGCCCTAAAATGTTCTCAGAAATGAGAGGAGCCTGTGCCCAGCAGTGAGACATAATATATAGGCTGTAACTTTTACTTAATTTTTTTTATCTATAATTATGTATAGATTTTATCTGTGTTGATAAACATTGCAATGGCTTTCATTATTTTGTCAAAAATATGTATGATCGGGTAATATATATATATATATATATATATATATATATATATATATAAGTATATAAACGGACGACCCTGTGTCCTATAAAAATTCTTAAATTCGTAATAAAAAATAAAAAATATTAAGGGTCACTTATAGGGATAAAAACTATCTATCTAACTATATCTTTTAAGTTGAAGCAAACTGCACACAGTGTGCAAAATTTCATTGCAATCGGTTTAGTAGTTCATCGCGGACAAACAAGGTGACACGTAATTTTTATATATATAGATTTTGTATTTGAAAATGTTAGGGTGATTATCCTTGGTCCGTAACACCAGACTATCCCAAGTCAGAATTCATCATAGTGCTAGTCTCCCGTATGTACTTGTTCTGCCCACGGAAAAGTGCATGGGAGTGTTCTTGAAAATAAAAGAAACAATTACATTGCAAACATTATCTTCTATCCCATTGTTCCCGCTTTTTGCTGTGTTAGTCATAGTCATAGTCATAGTCATAGTCATTTATTCCATAGAACAATATTACGTTGTATTGGAAATTTATTACATGCATAGAGACATTTACATGAAATTATTTTAATTAAAATTGGAATCGATAAAATTTAAAAATCATTTAACAAATTAATTAAATAATTTTCATGTCATAATACACTACAAATTACATTAAAAATTATACAATACATAAACAATAAAAATTAACATTGATTAAGTTTATTTTTGTCATTTAAGTAATCGTCAACTGAGTAGTAGCTTTATTTAATTAATAAAGATTTTAATTTATTTTGAAATTTGTGGTGGCAATAAATAGTTTTAAATGAGGTAGGCAAAGAATTAAATAGTTCAATGGCTTGATATCTTGTGCTGTGGCGTACAACATTCAATGTTGGTGTGATAGAAATTTTTATATCTTTTCGGCGGGTCATATCTCTCTTTTTCCTTTCTTCGTATGTTTCATATTTAAAGTAAAGTAAAGTTAGTCTTTAACAAAAGCGTAAATTCATAATGGTACTTAATTAACTGAAAAAATTATAATAAAGAGCAATACAGCCTCTTATTAAAACTGGTAATCTTCATAAAACTGGGACGAAAATACACAAACGAATAGAAAAATAAGAAAACGCTATTTTAAGAAATTGTATTTGTAGGCTTTTACCAGCTCAAACAGTCAGGCGGTAAATAGATTGAGTGTTTCCATGGATCCAAATATTTGTAAAGACCCAAGCCATTAAGTAGGTCGATTGTCCGACTAATGTGTTTGAAGATAGACATTTGATACTTAGGAGAATCTATGTGCAGTTTAGAAACTTTGTTAACTGAATGTTATTCATTAAGTTTTTGCTATAACCTGTAAAATGTTTGCGCATGAAGTTTAATTTAACTTATTGTGAACGCAATTTGCATAAATTATTATGTCATTGAACTAGATAGCAATCATTTAACAGAATGTATAGACATTACCGACAACGAAAACAGTTTTAACAAAATAGTTAGTAATTCATTATACACTAACTTTATGTTTACAGAATTGAATCAGTTAACATATATTTTAATTGTAAAATACAGTTTATAATATAATTGCTACTAAAGAACTAACAATATAATAATTGGTTTCATATAAATTTGACGTAGTAGAACCACGCTATAGCTATATTATAGTTGTCGTACGAATGGGTCGGCTCGACGGGTCACTCGGACAGCTCAATGCTGCTGTGATTCGTGTGGTGAGTAGAGAGAACTCGAGATCGCTTTTACTGGGAACGAGGCACTCCATCTTCGTCTTCAGGGCTGACAAAGCATTTTGATTCTTAATCGAGAACAAGTGTAGATGTTTATAAGCCACAGCATCCACTTACCATCAGCTGGACTGTGTGTTCGTTTGTTTTTTTATTCTTAAAAAAATATAGGAACACTGGAATTTTGACAGACTTTAAAACTTAGATTTTACCGCCGCTGTAAAACAGTTGAAAATCATATGCTTTAAAATAAGAACAAATATCAATCTAGAAACCTCTTCGTTGTCATGAAGGCGTTTTACAGACATAAAAATACTCGTTATAATATATTTGTAGATTTTTTGGTCGTCCATTAAAATACTTGTCCAATTGTGACTCGAAAATTCAACCTACAACCTTTTTAGCTGCTATGTCCTCGATCCGTATCAAGATTAATATTTAACACAAATTGATAATCTAGTCTAATTTCCAGGCCATTTTAACGTTTGCCCTGTCCTATTTATATCAAAACTGATTACATCTCTTGTTATTCTACATAGCTCAGGAAGGCGATATTATAGTCAATATTTTTTGTAGATCGGTGGTGATCCCATAGTCATAAAATTGGAAAAAGCCTTCCTCCATCCTTTAAGGATGGAAAAATAAGGTAAAAATTTTAATATAACTATTTTAGTTACCTTATACGTGACACTCAAGTCACATTTCACTTTGAATGGTTACAAAAAAAAACTTTTAATTTAAGAGAATAAGTCGTCATCATAAACTCTTTCATTCATCAACACAGACTAACAAAAGTACAAAGTTGAACGTAGGCCTGCCATACGAGTATAGATTGTATCATAGGAGAATTTTGCCATAGTTGCTACGCTTGGTAATCGGCTTTTTCATTATTATCAGTTGTTACCATGAGGAAGTTGCTCCTCATCTCCTGCTTCAATTCCCTCTTATGACATCCGCGGATTGATACAGGGTTTTCGTTCGCCTTCTTTTACGCTGCCATTTCACGGCGTCTTCGAAAGCTATTCTTTTAAAAATTTTACGTCAGTTTTGCTTTTTACTAAATGTTTATTTTTTTCTTTATATAGTATATAAATATCTTTTTTTCAATTTGGCTGGAGAGAATGAAAGGGGAGATCACCCAGTGAGCAGTGTGCAGTTCAAATAACAGCCAACGTTCCTTGTAGTAGTAGTTAGGTTTGTTCTAAAGGTAAATGGTTTCTGTAGGTTCTAACATAGGTTCTTGGGTTCTATAGGTTTGTATGATGACGAGATTTAGGTTTTAGTTGTTGTTCGGTCACAACACTATTAAGAGGCATACTAACTTAATATTCAGATTTTGACAACATATCTACATTTTGATTCTTAATTGAGGATGGTCTGGATGTCTATAGGCCACAGGATCCTCTTACTGTCAGGTGCGCTGTGTGCTTATCACTTTTTTCAATAAAAAATAGTTTTCTAAGTGATTTCGTGGTTTCTTATATAGTCGACAATAATTCTTTATCTTCCCAATCTTCCACTAAACCTACTTACTATATTGTAAATATAGAAATATAAAGTTATTTAATAAACATTTTCAGTATTTAAAACATTTCTATAAGAACTTTTAAACGTAATTCACACAAAATATAATTATTGACCGCAATTCGCAGGACGAAGTAACGATATCGACTGAAAATTAAATTTAAATTTTCTTTGAGTGTCCTTCATTAATTCACTCTGTGGGCTCGCACTCGATTGTGTGCTTTCGAATTTTCTGTTATCGTTTTATTAATTTTTAAACATGATGAGTTCATGCACACTGTATTTAAATTATAAAACTCCTTACTTGAAGGGCCGATAGCACACGGCGTATTTAAAACGCGCAGGAGACGCGCGTTTCAGGAACGCGCGTCTTCGGCGCCGTAGACGCTGATTGTTGCGTTTGCATTGATGATACAAGCGCGCGCATGAAGCGCGTATATGTGCGTTTGAAGCGATACAAACGCGCGTTCAAAGGAGCGGAGTAGGGGCAGGGGGGGGGGGCGCTCACGCCACCACTGCACCGCCCGCGCCTCAGTTGCAATAATAGTTTATTGTGTGCTGCGCGTGTATTTGGTTTAAAATGGAACCCTGCGACACCGACCGCTTCATAACAGAAATAAACAATCGTCCCACTACATGGAATTCACTACTGCCCGAATATTCAAACAAAGTGTTAAAAAGAAATGCTTGGGATGAATTGTGCCAAATTTTTTATAACAATTTCAATGAAAAACCCAGTAAGAAAAAAACCTGGCAGGTAAGATTTATTATATTTATTTAAAAATAATGTATTTGTTTTAGGACTACACATAAAACATCGCCGTAAAGATAGCCACCCCATGTCGCGTGCCCACGTTTTATTGTGTTAAATCGTTAGTTGTGATAAGTTCTGGCGTAATTTTCGTTTGTTCCGCTTTCCTACTTACGATTTTTTTACTTATTGGAACTAACGATTTAGCACCCTAAAACGTGGGCACGCGACATGGGGTGGCTATCTTCACGGCGCACGTTGGGCCGAATCTGAAAAAAAGGAACTTATGAATTAAAAATTTGTCATCATATCTCATTAAATATTCGTTTTTAGAAAAAATTAAAATTCATAAATGTTGATTGTATTGACGGCTTCTGTCGATTGGCTGAACAAAAAATTGACGATTCGACAAAAAAATCGTAAGTTCCTTTTTTCAGATTCGGCCCACCGTGCGGCGGTACATAGAACAGTAAAACAGTAGAACATGTAATTAGGTAGGTACCCTAAATTTTAGAATCTTGCCATGGTACTGCACCTTCATCGCTAATAAAATAATCAGTGTACATATTTCGTATCGTAGTTCCGCTTAATTGTCCCTGTGACCGTCTTGCACCAATCAAAATCAAACTTGCATCTTCAGGAGGATCTCCTAAACCAGCTATACTCAAAGAATTATGAAAATTATAACCGTCACGTTCACGTATGAAATTATGCAGTACACAACAGGCTTTCACAATAGCCACACTGAAGTCCATGCTAACGTTCAGTGGTCGATTAAAGATTTTAAATTTGTTGCTTAATATACCACATGTACATTCAGTGTATCGTCTGGCACGTGTCAAGCGGTAATTATAATATATTCTTTTTTCTCGTGGCAAGATTTTTCCAGCGTAAGGTCTCTGTAAATGTTGAGATAATGCAAAGCCTTCATCTCCAACAAACGTAAATGGTATTGGCACTCCATTATTAGATATTGGTCTTGCATTTGGTATATTATAATTTCCTTGCCTTATCTTTTTGGTCCATTCACAACATTCATTTATTGTTGAGTCTGCCGCCTTTCCATAGCATCCAACATCTATATCGATTAATCTGTAATTTGCGTCACATATTGCAAGCAATACGATGGAAAAATATTTTTTATAATTAAAATACTCTGATCCACTATGTTGAGGTTTTATAACTCTAATATGTTTCCCATCGATAGCCCCAAGTAGGTTGGGAAAATTTGCGTATTTCATAAATCCTTCAGCAGTTCTTAGATGTGATTCTTCGGTTGGTTCTGGCATGCAGATGTTTTTTAATTTATCCCATATTATTATCACTGTTTCACGGACTATAATGCCTGCCGTCGTTTGTCCACACTTAAAGTCATAGTGAATATCTGAGAAATAGCAACCCGTAGCTAAATACCTGAAAAAAACAACATTATTAAAACTTCTATTGTCATCGTAAATTTTACATATTTAATTAAAATTAACCTACAACTACTTATTTCAAATAAATTAAAATTAACCTAATAAATAACTAAACTATTGACATTATTATTGTTTTCAGTCATTGATCTTCAAAAAAAATGGAAGAGTATTAAGGACGCTTATAAAAGAGACAAAGCGAAGAACAATAACTGTTCCAGTGGATCTGGAGCTAAGCCTAGAAGACCCTACATATATTCCAATTTGCAAAATTTTTTAGACCCGCTTTACGAAATAAGATCTCCAAGTCAAAATGATGATGCAGCACTGGGGCATGACAAAGACTGTGATTTTCAAAAGCCACATTCACCAAAGAAGTCTAAAAAGACTCCAAAACATGAAGACCCACAGGACAAATTGTATGAAGCACTGACAGCAAATCTCAAACAGTCTAAAGCGAATAATACAATTTTATCTGAAAATCCCGACATACTGTTCTTAGTTTCATTAGCTAAAGATTTTTCGGCCATGATTAATTTAATTCGTAAATATAAAAATATGGGACAGTCATCGAGAACATTACATGAAAATAGATACCAAGGTGCATTTCAATATGAACATCAGTATGGATACCAGTCTGGATATCAGTCTGAATTTCAGCCTCAATAGCCAAGTAATCAATCAGCGCCAAGAAACGAATCTGTCAGTTCACAATCTGTCAGTTCACTCCAAAATTTGGATAGCAATGAATCGGTTACAAATGACTCCGATATCATATCTGACATGTATGATGATATTGAATAAATATTTTTCTCTTATTAATAATCTAAGTGCACTTATAACATTTTACGATTGATTTAAAACTGTAACAGTTCAATAAATAAATAAATACATAATAAATAAATAAATAAATACTAGTTGTTTTCTTACCTCAATGTGATGAGCAAACGTTCTTCTGCCGATATACATGATCTCATTACTGTATTTTGACGAGTTAACTCCGGTTTTAGAATCAAAAGAAGTTCTTGGAATGACGAATATGACATTCGATAACACTTATAAAATTTCTTCCATCTTCTATGTATTACCAATTTTTTTAACGTTGTATGATAATGACCACTCAATCTTTTTTCACTCGTAAATGGGTCTATCCAATAGATTCGCTTTTTTTTACATTTTTTTCTTTTTAAAAGAAGTACTAAAGCCAACGTAAGCAGTGTTGTCTCAACCGACGCCATTGTACAACTGAAGGAGTCACTGATCTGAAAAACGCAAAATCTACGAGCGACTACAGCGCGTCTGTATCGCTGTATCTGCACGTATACGCGCAGTAGAGGCGCGTTTCACGATCGCCCCGTGTGCTTACAGTTACAAGGTTGCGTTCGAATCCCGTTTGAATCGCGTATACGCGCGTAATCTGCGCGTCATCTGCGCGTTTTAAATACGCCGTGTGCTATGGGCCTACTTTTGTAACGGGTTTCTAAATTACTCTTAAAACGTAGTTGACTACCACGTTTTATGTATGATTTGATTTTCGAAAATGTCATTTAGGTCTTTTGAACGAAAAAAACGTTATATATGCAAATGTGTCGCTGTAATTTTTTTGCATTCGCGGTTACAAATTTTACTATATAGACAGCAATCTCGAGGATATCCCTCTCCGTAGCTCATTGAGAAACTACCTAATAGGCTAGCAGTGAAGGACCACGACTTCATTAATACATCACTGGTAACAAGGACTGGTTATAACAATTAGTTTTAATATTCTGTGGTAAAGCAAACGAAAAGTTTTATCAGAATAATTCATTCTTTCATTTACTCTACGTAAAGGCGGTCACGCACGGAGTATTTTCGCCCTGTATTTTTATATTTAAAAATTACGTGTCACATTGTTTGTCCGCGATGAACTCCTAAACTACTGAACTGATTTCCAATGAAATTTTGCACACTGTGTGCAGTTTGGTTCAAGGTAGAAATGGGATAGTTTTTATCGCCTTAAGTAACCCTTAATATTTTATTGCGAATTTAAGGATTTTTATAGGACTAAGAATCGTCGAAAAGGGCAGAGCAACAACAACAATATCCTGGCAAGGTGGTTTTTTTTATGTTCTTTATAACCGCTTTCGTAGTGTTCACTGCCCTGACGCTAGCTGGCATATATTTTTTTTAGTGTTAAGTCTGTCATTGATCCTATACTATTGGTAAAACTCAATAAAATATTAAGAAATAAAAAATAAGTATATGAGCTGGCGCTGAAATATGCCACCTAGAAGCTGTGGATTTAATGGAAAGGCGAGCTAAGAAGTTTATTGGAGACCTGAATTTGATTAAACGCAATCTCAACAGTCTTGAACATAGGCGAAAAGTAGCCAGACTTTCGGTTTTCTACAGAGCACATTTATAAGATTGTGCGCAGGAATTGCACAATTCCTCCCTCCCCTTCCACTATCGGACAATCAGACGCTCGGGCAGTTTCTACACTTACGTTGTCGATTTACCACACATTCGAACCTAATGGTTAGCTTCATCGTTCATCATGCGTACAGCAACGGAGCGGAATAAGTTGCCAGCATCTGTCTTCCCATCTGATTACAATGCCTTCAAGGCAAGTGAGTGAGTGAATAGTAAATAGTGAAGAATTTGTTAAACTAAGTTAGTGGCTTTACAACCTTCAGCTGCATCACCACTAACCATCAGGACGTATAGTAGTCAAGCACTTGTCTAGAATAGTTAAAAATTATTAATATAGCAATATATATCATATAATACCAACATTGACCGACGACGGCTCCGTGGCGCAGTGGCTTAGCAATGAGTTGTTGTGCTGGGAGCCGCGGGTTCGAATCCCACACGGAACAAGTATTTATATGGCCTACAAATAATTGTTCCGGGTCTGGATGTTTGTCCTCGTACAATTTATGTTTGTAAACTGCCTCCACGACACAGGAGAAAATCCTAGTGTGGGGGTAACATTTTTAGGGTTCCGTACCTCAAAAGGAAGAAACGGAACCCTTATAGAATTACTTTGTTGTCCGTCTGTCTGTCTGTCTGTCAAGACCCTTTTTCTCAGGAACGCGTGGATGTATCAAGCTGAAATTCATATCAAATACTCAAGTCTACTGTCGCTTGGAGCTGTGAAAAAATTAAACTTCTAAGCTAACGCAATCAAAAGGTACAGCCGTTTATGCCGCAAATTTTCGACATTCGCAAGTAAATCAAAACCTACCGGGTACTTCCCGAGAACTCAGAATCTTAAAATTTGGTACGAAGCAACGTATTATAGCACAGATAAAGGAAAAATTGCGGAAAGCATAAATTTTTAGTAACATCATATAATAAAAATATTTTTAATAATTTTAAACTTATATACCTAGGGATTTGTTCGGAACCCTCGGTGCGCGAGTCCGACTCGCACTTGGACGGTTTTTTTTAAAAGAAAGAAAGAAAGATTGACCGTGTTGTAACGATGTAAGAATATCTATTATCCATAACGTCCGGTGGATATCTTAAGATGCGACAGCGGAAAGCAAACCCGGAAATGAGCAGCAGCGTCTTCCTAATAACAACTAAAAATAAAAAGCTGCGGTAACCAACCCGCCTGCCAAACGTGGCAGCTATGGTAAATATCCCCGCACCCCTGATTTTTATATGTTGTAACGGTAAAAGTATTTCGTATATACACAAACTGTAAATAATCCGAATGACATTTATGGCTATTTAATAACATTAAACAAACGACAGCCGGCGCTCACGAAATGTTCGCAATATGTGTCGTCCACTACAACTGTGGATATGAAACAAAGCAAGTGTGCCACGTTATGAGAAAATGTTACTTATTTCTGATGTTTAAAAATGAAATTAAGGTAACTGAGAAAGTTTGCTGTAATCGATATTATTTTAAATTGTGTATCTAAAAAAATATTACTTTGTATGATACTTTAGTCAATTAAATGATAAAAATGGTGCATAGTTTTGTGTTCATAATTCTTCTCCTCTTAGAAGGCTTGACCGATTTGATTTGATGAAACTTTATGAGAAGGTGCTGTTGTCGAAATCCAGAAATCACCCGTGCGAAGCTGGGGCGGATCGTTAGTATTAATAAAAATATAACTAATGTGATTCAAATAATATACTTACTATGTGAGCCGTGGTAGCTCAGATGGTAAGCGCTCGCTGTAAGCTTCACAGTATTCGAGCAACCCGTGTTCGATCCCCGCCGGCACCAATGAAATTATTAATTGTAATTTTAAGTGCTGATTTACCACGTGCTCAGCGGTGAAGGAAAACATCGTGAGGAAACCTGCATGTCTGAGAAATGAGAAAAAAATATTTCGAAGACATGTGAAGTTCGCATACACACATTGAGGCAGGGCGCGGACATTTTCCTTGTCCTAAAACCCTCTCAGAAATGAGAGGAGGCCTGTGCCTAGCAGTGGGGCGTAAATAACTTTTACCTAGTATGTTTACATAGTTCTAGCACGAATGGGTTGGCTCGACAGGCGAATGACCACGCTCTCGTAGAATACCAGCCTAAAATAGCAGTTTAATGTTGTTGTGTTTTGTATGGTGAGTGTTGAGAACCGGGGACCATTTTTACTGGAAAAGAGGCATTACATCTTAATTCTCAGAGGTTAAAACAAATTTGCATTTTGATTCTTCATCTAAGATAACATCATTAATAATATTGATTTTAAATGACTTCAATGAAAAATGATCTTTTCTGCCGACTTCCAAAAAGGAGATGGTACTCAATTCGAGTGTATGTTTTTTTTATGTGTGTTACCTCATAACTTTGTACTGGGTGAACCGATTTCGATGATTCTTTTTTTTATATGAAAGCGAATACATCTCGTGTGGTCCCATATGAATTTGATTAAGGTCAGACCAATGGTTATTGAGTTACTCTTAAATAGCTTATATTGACGGCTCCGTGGCGCAGTGGCTTAGCCATGAGTTGTTGCGCCAGGGGCTGCGGGTTCGAATCCCGCACGGAACAATTATTTGTATGGCCTACAAATAATTGTTCCGGGTCTGGATGTTTGTCCTCGTGCTATGTATGTTTGTAAACTGCCTCCACAATACAGAAGAAAATCCTAGTTTGGGGGTAACGTTTTTGTAAAAAGAAAAAAAATTGAAGACGCTTATATTGAAGTCGGCTGTACAAAATTTTAAATTTTAAATTATTGATTGCTTAACTTAACATCTCAATAAAATTTAATCTTTTGTGAAATTACTACTTAAACTAGCTGTTCCCCGCGACTTCGCCAGCGTGAATTTTTTTTTGCATGGAACCCTTAATTAAAGTATTCTAAGTTACTCTTTATAACATCAGCTACTGCCAGTGAAAGTCCCATCCAAATCAGTTCAAAGGTATTTGCGTGATGCGTATAAACACCAATATAGCTCGCAGATGTTTGCACCTAACTTTATACACGTATTAGCTTTACGAGGTCAAGAGATTTTCTTTACTTATTTCTTTAGTAGATTTTTGCTACAGCGGCGAGTCGAAATAAGGATCAAGAATTATAATTCTTGATCCTTCTTTCGACTCGCGGCGCGGCGGTCGCATTACGTCTAAGATCTAAGTTGAAAGAAATAGGAAAAACTACATAAAAGTGGGGTTTTATAGGTTATAATTGAAATGTTTCTCGGAACATTTAAAAAAAAACTGAAGTGGCAAACGCACCCACAGCCCACCTGATGGTAAATGGCTACTGCAGTCCATGGACACCTGCAGCCAATCTCAAAGAATGAAGGTGACAGAAGCTTGTGATTTCTGAGAACAAGAAGGTGTGCCTCACAGACCATACTCACTCTCTATACCCTTCAGAAGAAAAGCCCTTTCCATAGCTCGCTGAGCGACCTTGAGATTCCTCATACTGCCAGCAGTGATGGACCACATCTCAGATCCGTAAGTATAACAATAACTTGCACCACACACTGGTTGTACAATTTTGTCTTAAGGTTTTGAGGTATGTCTAACGAAAAGATCGTGTCGTAGTTTCCCGAACGTTGCTCAGTCGAGTTGAATCCGTCGATTGAGCTCTCAGTCGAAGTTGGACTTATCTAGTCGGACTATTTGTCCCAGGTAAACATACTTGTCAACAACTTCGAGCTTAGTGCTCCCAACAACTACCGGTATTGGTGTGACATGGACGTTAAACATGATTTTTGTATTGTCCATGTTCATCTTAAGACCTATCCGTTGGGAGACACTACTGAGGTCATTGAGCATAGTGCTTAGATCCTCCAGCGATTCTGCCATAAGGACTATATTGTCGGCAAATTGAATGTGAGTGATGTACTCGCCATTGATATTAATATCGCATCCTTTCCAGTCCAGCAGCTTGAAAACGTCTTCCAATGCAACGGTGAAGAGTTTCGGGAATATAACGTCACCCTGTCTTACACCTCTCTACAGTTGGATTGGTTTCGTACTCTGATTCTGTACTCGGATATCCATCGTACCGCTACTGTATAAACACTTCAGCGCTTCAACGTACCGACAGTCAACTTGGCACCGCTGAAGGGACTGCAGCACCGCCAAAATTTCGACGGAATCAAAGTCTTTCTCATAGTTCACATACGCAAGGCAAAGTGGCAGATTGTACTCGTCTGTCTTCTGTAAAATTTGCCAAAGGGCGTGTATGTGGTCTATGGTACTAAAGCCTTTTCGGAAACCAGCTTGTTCGGAAGGCTGGAAGTCGTCAAGTCTGCGTGCGAGACGATTCGTATGACTCTCGAAAACAGCACGTAGACGCGCCTCAGAAGGGAAATCGGTCTATAGTTCTTCAAGAGAGCATTGTCGCCTTTCTTGAATAACAAGACCACCGCACTTCTGCTCCATGCCTCCGAAGTAGTGCCACCATAGAGGACGGAACTAAAAAGCTTCTGAAGGACTCCAAGTACCGGTTTTCCACCCGCTTTTTTTATAGGATAAGGGTGACAAACGAGCACACAGTCCACCTGATGGTAAGTGGTTGCTGTGGCCCATAGACATCTTCATTTATCCTCGATTACGAATTAAAATGTAGTTGCGTTGTCACCCGTGAGGACTAAGATGGAATGCCTCGTATCAAGTAAAAAGGGACTCCGGTTCTCTCATCATACGAAACACAACTGCATTAAGCTGCTATTTTACGCTGGTATTCTGTGAGAGCGTGGTCTTTCCCCGGTAGAGCCGAACCATTCGTATTACAACTATACCAGAAATATAGCTGCAGCATGGCTTTACCACGTATAAAAAGCTTTCAAAAGCTCCCTATAATTCCATCCTCACCCGGGGACTTTCCATTTTAAGGTGCTGGAGAGCCATTCTAATCTCGCTCAGACTGACGTCCGGGATATCTTCGGAATAGTGCCGGATAAGACTCGCTCTTGGATCGTTACTCACACTTGCGTGTGGCTCCAACGATGACGTGTGCAGCTGCCCATAGAACCTCTCAATCTCACTCAAAATCTCAGATGTACCGGAAACAATGCTGCCACACTCGGTGCTTTGACAGTTAGCTCTTTCTGGCAGACAGATCTCTGGCAAAGACTTGGGAGCCTTGGTTCCGCTCGATCACTTCTTCAATACAAGCTGTATTGAAGTTGCGCAAGTCCCGCCACATTCATTTGGAGATCTGTCTGTTCAGTTCCCTGTATGCTGTCAAATCTGTTGAAGAATGTAGCTTCATCTCCCGTCTTACAGCCATGAGATTAAGACTGTGATCGGAGAGTTGTTGTGTTCTTCTGCGGCGGGTCTTGCAGAACTTAGCCCCGACCACATGGACAGTTTCCACGAGCTTGTCATTCATATCGTCCACTTCGTTGCAGTCTTCTAGGCATTGAAAACGGTTTTGTAGCTCGAGCGGAACGGTTTCGGGACTTTGGAACAGAGCACGAGCATTCACTTTATTAGGCTAGACTTTTCCAACTTTACGTTTAGGTTTAGTGTGCCTCTAACCATTCGGTGATCGCTACCAGTTTTCACCCACGCAATCACGGAGACATCACTGAACAGTGTTCGTCTGGTCGCCATAATGAAGTCAATCTCATTTTTTGTCGAACCGTCGGAGCTCGACCAGGTCCACTACCTGTGGGGCTGCTTCTGGAAGAAAGAGTTCATCATAAAGTGTCCCTCTTTCTCCATGAAGTCGGCCAGCTGCTGGCCCCTTGGGTTCCGTTGCCCTATTCCAAATTGATTTACTTTCATCTCACCGTTCTCTCTTGTGCCTAATTTTACATTGAAGTCTCCCATTAATACCGTATAGTGGGTTTTGGAGGAATGCATGGCTCTAGAGATATCCTCATACATTTCCTTCACCTCCTCATCGGGGTGTGCCACGGTTGGTGCGTAAACCTGTATGACCTTCAGCGAATACCTTTTGGTGATTCTTAGTATAAGGTACGCAACCTTCGTCAACACACTCTCAATCTTTACAACGTTGTTAACGAGAGACTTGTGGACGATAAATCCGACACCTCCTTGGGACAAATGTTCGCCTTCCCGGCTATAGAGCTAGTTGCCGGATTCGAGGATTACCGTGTCCTCCCCCTCTCTTCGGCCTTCGGATAATCCTATAATATGCCAGCGTAACTTGTCTATCTCTTTTTCCAGCTCCACGATCTTCTGGTCAGTCCTCAGGGTACGTGCGTTGTATGTTACCAGGTCGAGTCGTCTTAGGTGGCAACCGAATCACCACTGGAGATTCTTAGCACCCCCTGCGCCGCCGTTACCATGGTTGCCACCGTAGCCAGGAATAGCAGGGCTGCCGGGGACTGGGGGCCGTCTCTTTCTTACTCTCATCATAGGGGGGTATTTGCCATAGTTGCCACGCTTGGTGAGCGGGTTGGCAACCGCAGTTTTATTGTAATTTTGCTGTTATCGGGAAGATGCTATTGCCCATCTCTTGCCTGTTTTCCTTTGTCGCCTTTTACGACACCCTATGTTTATAAGTAACAAAAACTTTAAAATCTTTACCAAGCAAAGCTTTTTAATAAAAGTTATTATACTTCTAAAGACGTAAAGGCGACTAAATAAAAGAATGCTTAGTTTTTTTTTCATAATTAAAATTTCACTACACTATTTACTTTCGAACCGGTTTCTCGAACGAACCCTCCAATTCTTTTAGTTTTTTTAGGTGTCTACTGAAAATTAGCGTAATGGTTTCACTATAACACTCTTTTGATTATAATGATCTTTTTGGCACGCCTTTGACTTCAAATTTATGTTATACTTCAAATTTATGTTATATATTAGTATATAGTATAGTATATAGATATAGATATATATAGTATAGTATATAGATTTACTAGCAACTGAAGCTGGTAATTCTGGCGGTATAAATGATGAGATTGAAAGAAAAAATGCAGACTTTAGACAGACTTATAAGTAAGAGAGTAAAAGAAGTTGTTGAAGAGAAAAAGCAAGAAAGAATAGATAAGAATGATAGAAGGATATCTGATAACTTCCAGGCAAATATTAAAATGTTCTGGGAGCTCGTAAGAACTGCCAGGGGAAATTCAAAACAGCCTAGAATGAATGCTATACGAGACGACAATGGCTGCATGCTGAATGATGAAGTTTCGAATTTAAAGAGATGGAAGGAATACTTTGAAAGCGTGTTTAAGAGCGAAGAGTCGTCTGAAGTAAGTGAAATAGAAATTCCGGAAGAAGTGGAGAGAGGTAGGGAAATAAGTGTAGATGAAATAATGAAAGCAATGAAAACCATGAAAGCAGGTAAGGCAGCCGGATATGATAGAATATCACTCGAAATGCTTAGGGCTGGAGAGGGTATGGTTGCAGGCCTGATGTACACCTTGTTTAATTTATGTTGGGAATTGAAGCGGGTACCGGCAGACTGGTGCAAAGTCGTTATGGTCCCAATATATAAGGGAAAGGGCTCGCAGCAGGACTGTAAATACTACCGTGGTATCAGCTTGCTTAGCATTGTGGGTAAACTGTATGCTAAGGTGTTAATTGAAAGAGTTATGGAAGAAACTGATGGAAAAATTTGGGATGTGCAAGCTGGATTTAGAAAGGGGATGGGGTGTACGGATCAAGTCTTTTCCATGCGCATGATAGCGGAGAAGTTTTTGGCCAAAAACCAGAAAGTTTTTTGTGCGTTCATGGACTTGGAAAAGGCTTATGAAAGTGAGTCTCTTTATAGGGACTCTAGTGCTTGTGTCAGGATCAACGGGATCTACTCGGACTGGTTTGGCATTCATAAAGGTGTCAGACAGGGATGTGTGGCTTCCCCGTGGCTGTTTAACCTATTTATGGACAGTTGTTTGCAAACTTTGAAAGTTAAAGAATGTGGGTTGAGAATGGGTGAGTTAACCGTCAAATGCCTTTTGTACGCCGATGATTAAGTCATATTTGCATCGTCGGCGGCCGAGTTGAAAATAATGGTTAATTTAATGAACTGGTCATTAAAAGAAAGGGGTATGAAATTGAACGCAAGTAAGACGAAAGTGATGGTTTTTGAAAGAGAAGAAAGTTAAACGTTATGTGAAATAAGAATAGAAGGGGAGTTGAATGAGCAAGTGGATGAGTTTGTATATTTGGGATGTTTATTTAGCAGGGATGGTAGATATGATAAGGATATAGAACGACGCAGGAAATTTTTTTTTATAGGATAAGGGTGACAAACGAGCACACAGTCCACCTGATGGTAAGTGGTTGCTGCGGCCCATAGACATCTACATCTATCCTTTATTACAAATCAAAATGTAGATGTGTTGTCACCCGTGAGGACTAAGATGGAATGCCTCATTTCCAGTAAAAAGGGCCTCCGGCCACCTGCACTCACCAAGCGAAACGCAGAGGTAAACCTCTACTTCACGCTGGTTTTCTGTGAGGTCGTGGTACCACCCCGGTTCGAGCCGGCCCATCCGTGCGACAGCAAAGCTACCGCGTGGCTCTACCACTGTGTAAACAAACAAATAAATAGAGTGAATGGGACTATACACGCTATTATGAAGAGTCAGAATGTGTCAAATAAGGCACGTATGGCAATTTATAATGCTGTGTTAGTCCCTACTTTAATGTATAGTAGTGAAAGTTGGGTCTGGCAGAAGAAGCATGAGAGTAGAATAAATGCTGTAGAAATGCGGTCCTTAAGGAGTATGCTAGGGCTGAATCTGAATGACAAGGTGAGAAATAGTGTGATAAGAGAAAAGTGTGGTTTGCAAGATGACATTGTGACAAGGATTAAGGAAGGAATGCTTCGGTGGTTTGGTCATGTAGAAAGAATGAACGGGGAAAGAGTGACAAAGCAAATTTATGTTGCAGAAGTGAACGGCATGGTCAGGAAGAAACGCCCTAGACGAAGGTTTATCGACCAAATCGGCGATACATTAAAAATGGGCCAGATTAGGAGTACCCTTTACCGACGAGCGTGTATGTGTAGATGTATGGATGTAAAGGAGGCGAGAGAGGTGTGTCAGGATCGCGCCAAATGGAAGTCCGTAGTCTCTGCCTACCCCTCTGGGTGACAGGCGTGAGTGTATATGTATGTTTATGTACATTTGTATAATGTTGAACGTCAATGGTCTGTGCCAAAAACAAAGTGTTTCAATCTTTCATTATATTTATTAACATGCAGCAGACTATAGAGTATAATTCGACTATTCGATATTTTGATTAATAAAAATATATAATATATATAATTTGTATTTTTCTTATGAAACAGAACCAGTGTATGAAATCTGAATCAGCCGTCGTCAATGGCGGCGGCGGGTACCGCATCCGGAACTCCAACAAATGTCGCGGCATCATGCCAACTTGTGAGCTTGTTCTCCTGCGATGTACATATTATGTGTAAATATGCATTTCCAGAACTATGCAGAACAAAACTATTCATCCCTTGATGTTTTTTTAAATTAATCTTATCGTAAGAGCCAATAGTATTCCTTTTCCTAGTTAATATCGAAGTGCGAACTGAAATTTTTTGTGCATTGTATTATTGCTGTTATATCCCGATGTGAGTTGTTTTACGTGGTAGAGCCATACTGCAGCTATATTTGATAGTAGCACGAATGGGTCGGCTCAACCGGGGAAGGACCATGCCCTCACAGAATGCCAGCGTAAAATAGCTGGTCAATGCTGCTGTGTTTCGTATGGCGAGTGTAGAGAACCGGAGGCCTTTTTTTTTCTAAAACGAGGCATTCCATCTTAGTCCTCAAGCATGACAACAGATGTGCATTTTGATTCTTAATGGGCTCATAATTGCTTTAATAGTATAATCTAAAACCTATTAATGTTACAATTTTAATAAACAATATTAAAAACTATAATAATAATAAAAAAAACTAAAACTAGAAACTTAATTATCATGTAGTCCTACTCCCCGCGGTAACGTGCCA
The DNA here is from genome assembly GCA_963668995.1 of Parnassius mnemosyne. Lineage (NCBI taxonomy): Eukaryota > Metazoa > Arthropoda > Insecta > Lepidoptera > Papilionidae > Parnassius > Parnassius mnemosyne. Next base: position 1,826,594 of record CAVLGL010000080.1, on the reverse strand, counting down.
AGAACGCTGGCTGCGTTTCCACGCTGAATGGCTATACTTAGCCTTTGAGCGAGAAAAGAACTAGCCCTCTTATCACCAGCAGCAACGACCAGCCGCGGATGGAGTTCCTTTAAGAACTTCACCGCACGTGGACCCCACGGACCGATAGTCTCTACAGCAAATGGCATAAATATGTAGTCATCTCTCAGAGACTCATATATGTTAGTCGAAACAGCTAGAAGGCGTGCCTTATCTTGGTCACTATGGAAATTTTTAAACAAATCTTTCTGCACGCCCCGTACCAACGGAATATCCCACTGTTTTTGTTGGTTAACTTCCAGTGGAACATTTTCACCGGGACAGAACTACTTCTACTTTATTATTTAAAATTATGTTCCATAAGTCACTGACACTATGCACGGAATCAAGGAAAGCAAGCAATGCAACGCTAGAAAGATTTCTCACACCAATGCCACCAAATTTTATAGGTAAAGTAGCTTGAGTCCAGGCTGTTGTATTTTCAAGTTAAATTTAGAATTTTTTCTATAGCTTTTTTAAGATTATTATCAATATCTTTTAAAATATCCGAACATTTCCAGACTGGACTCGAGCAAAGTAGGTATGTAAATCTAGGTACAAGGAGACAATATTTTAAAATAGTAAGAGCTATGTGGGGGTTTAATTTATACAATTTATCAACGAGGTTTAAAAACTGATCAAATTTTGTTTTTAAAACAGGTTTAATACTAACGAAAAACAACGGGGCACCTAGCAGGTATAGTGATTCCGTACTGACAGTTTTTATTCCTGGAGCAACATGATTGAAATTTTGAATTAAACTGTCTCTATGAGAAGTAGATAAATTATTGGAAAAAATATTTCACATTTATTACTATTTCGTTCAAGACCAATATTTTTAAAATTTCGAAAAATATGAGTAAGTTCACTGAGGACGTCATCTGCTCTACATCCCAGTGTACCGTCGTCCAGGTACCAGACATTCAGCTTGGATTTCAAATTTGAAATTATGGGTTGAATTCCCAAACTGAAAAGTGCTGGACCTAGTGGGTCACCCTGCTGAACACCGACAGCAGAATCGATAACATGGTTTTTGTAAAACAAGTTAGAATTTGGACTATAACATTGCCAAACGTAAAGATAAATTTTGGGGGTATTGTTAGCCACTTCTTTCAGCAAGGTTACCCTATCGATAGAGTTAAAAGAATTCCTTAGGTCAACCTTCACAAGAACATCTGCATCAGAGTTTTTTAAAAATGTACGCACTGTATGTACCGCCGCCTCACAGCCACCTCTAGTGCCAAAGCCTAGTTGAGTAGGCTGAAATTTGGTCTTAAGGTTAGAGATTATGTGCCTGCAAGCTAATTTTGAAGTTAAGCGTCAAAATGTAGAACAAACGGCAATAGGACGAATACCGTTATCCTTTTTTTGAAGGCACATAATCCCACCCCATATAAGAAAGGAATGAAATTTGGATTAACATTACCAGAAAGCATAAAGTTACATAATTTTGTAATGTCTTTAAGAAGTACTCCGCGCGCGTTACCGGCAGAAGCGCTTACAAGATCTTTAAGATGTTGAGGCGTAATTCCGTCAATGCCGCCAGCAGAGCTATTTGAAAATGACATAATTGCTTCTAAAGTTTCTTTTTCAGAAATTTGTAAAGATTGCATAGAAGTCTTGGGAGGCAGCGGTAAACCCTGAGTAGGTTTGACCGAAGGATGCTTCTGACAAAGGCTTTCAAGAGTTTCGACATTACGAGGAGCCAGGATGTCGTCTGAGAATAAAATACGGGATGCATTTTTAAGTCGCCATCCATTACTTTCGACAAATTTAGGCCGTGGTCGAGATAAATGAGTATTAATTGAGTAATCTAAATTTTGAAAAGATGATTTATTGTTTTATCTATCTATATATGGAAATATGCGTGTATGTAGTGCCTGCTCACTGATTAATAATCCATTATCCCAGTCATTTTATCTTATAAATTAGTAGTATGCTTGTGTTTCCATTTAATTTTATTAATTATGTGATCAAGCAGATGGTAGTGCCCAGCCGTCTTCTATTGAAATTATTATGTTTTTTGTATATATTCGTATATTTCAATAGCATCATTCTTTATAGGAATCGGTGTTCCTTTGCAAGGATTTGTGGTATATAAAACCTCATAATATAAGAGTTGGGACGATCTTCAACATGTTGACTTCCAGGAGCGTCGGTGCTTCACGTCATCAATATGTTCTACTCTATTACGCAGGTATTTATTAATCTTTTTTTTGTCCTACGTAAAAGAGACCATCCCCATGACAATGGGTTCTGTAAACTTTGGGAGCTAAAAAAGATAAGATAAACGCGTTAAATTCTGTTCCGTTTATTCAACACAATCTGACTGACTTGTGAAACGTAGCAGGACTACCCTTCCCAGTATGCCCAGCGTGGTGTACATGGGTATTTTCATATTTAGCTGATGGAATTATGAAAATGCCCAAGTCTGGCTATGGATCTCAAAAGGCTGATGGCGATTCTGTGATAGAGTAGAAAAAATGGAATCAGACGGCTTGCAGTTCATCAGAAGAATACATAATATTTTTTATTTAAATATCACAGTTTCAATTTCATAGAAAATTGTGAGTTATTTTCTAACATTCGCAAAAAAGAACGTACTTAGATAAGTTCAACATAAAGGATTGATCTGAATCTTTCATGAAATTTCTACAAAAGAGACATCAGTTACTTTGAGGAGGGCTGCCGGAGCTCATTTTTCACCTCTAATTTATTCGCTTTTAAGTAAAACGATTGAAGTAATAATTCTCATAACTCTTACTTAAATATTTTTTATATGATATATGGGTGACTAACGAGCACACAAACCACCTGATGGTAAGTAGTTGCTGTGGCCCATAGACATTTACATCTATCATCGATTACGAATCAAAATGCAGATGCGTTGTCACCCATGAGGACTAAGATGTAAGTGCCTCATTTTCAGTAAAAATGGTCTTCGGTTCTCTACACTCACTATACGAAACACAGCAGCATTAAGCTGCTATTTTACGCTGGTATTCTGTGAGAGTGCTGTCCTTCCCCGGTCGAGCCGACCCATTCGTGCTGCAACTATACCAATAATATAGCTGCAGTATGGCTCTACCACATAACAAATATTATTATAATATTTATTTTTTATTAATTAGAAGTACTTAAATATAATTATTTACAAAGGTCACGTCAGCAAATCTAGGTTAACAGTAGCATTAATACACTTCTTGTAAATTATCATGCATGCATATAGTTCTTGTGTATTTTTATAGGATAAATAAATTAAAGGCCATCATGTATATTATCAATGTGCTCTTATCAATAATTAAACTGTTTAAAATCAAATTTTGTTTTTTTTACCCGACTGCCCCAGAAGGAGGTGTCTATAGATTTGGAACGCTCTGTAGTCTAAATGGTTTGATGCATGTGCGGTGTCGTTAGAATCGTCTTAGTTGTAGAAGTTTTTTTTTTTTATAGGATAAGGGTGACAAACGAGTACACAGTCCACCTGATGGTAAGTGGTTGCTGCGGCCCATAGACATCTACATCTATCCTCTGTTACAAAACAAAATGTAGATGCGTTGTCACCCGTGAGGACTAAGATGGAATGCCTCATTTCCAGTAAAAAGGGCCTCCGGCCACCTGCACTCACCAAGCGAAACGCAGAGGTAAACCTCTACTTCACGCTGGTTTTTTGTGAGGTCGTGGTACCACCCCGGTTCGAGCCGGCCCATCCGTGCGACAGCAAAAGCCGCCGCGTGGCTCTACCACTGTTGTGGTGGTAGAGCCACGCGTAGTGGCATAGAATATAAAAAAAACTTTTCTCTTTCTTTTTTCAAAATTTTCAGCATACATTTTAACGCGTTCTGATGTATTATAATACTGTTTTAACCTTTGGAATTGGTTTTCGTAAGATATTTAAATTACTTTGTGCTATGTTCAATAATTCAGCTCTTGCTTTTATTAACCTATTTTCTCTCATAAGACATTATTTTGTCGCCTGCTGTAACCACGTTGAAACTTGATGAAGATTATAAATTATGTAAAGCTTGAATATGGTCTCTTTGATGTTCTCGTTCCAAAAGAAGACAATATAAAATATTACTCAATTATGTTTGGAGATTATAAACCACTTTAGATGTAATAAAGCAATGTTGCAGTTATATTATTATGGTTGTAGCACGAATGGATCGGCTCAACCGGGTAAGGACCACGTTCTCACAGAATACCGGCGTAATATAGTAGCTTAATGCTCCTGTGTTTCGTATGGTGAGTGTAGATATCCGAAACCCTTTTGACTGAAAACAAGGCATTCCATCGTAGTCTTCAGGGTGACAATGCATCAGTAATTTGATCCTTTATAGAGAAAAGATGCAGATTTCTATGGGCCACAGTATCCACTTACCATCAGGTGGACTGTGTTGTTGCTCGTTTGGCACATTTATCCTATAAATAAACTTACAATATTGTGAATAGTAGTAGTAGTAGTAGTTCTATTCTCACATTACGTGAAATCTCAATATTGTTTGCATGAAACATGAATGTACCTATATAAGATGTGCAGAAATACATAATTGTACTAGTATCCTTGGGTAGTGATATTGACGCAACTAGGAAAATATAAAGACACAATAGATCCGTAGATTAAAATTTAATAGGATATGAGCAACCTGAGTTCGATTCCTAGTGCACCATTATTAATTAAAAAAATGTATTAATTTATCATGTTCAGCAGTTAAAACACATTCTAAGAGAACCAAAGACTTAATTAATAAATTGTGCACATAGTTACGGTCAACTAACCGTAACTTCTTTAGTGGACTGTGAGCGGGCAAGAAGACTAGTTCAATATCGAAATAAGATTAATATCAAGTAAAAGATTAATACAATAATTATATATATATATATATATATATATATATATATATATATATATATATATATATATATAAATATATGTAGGAAGGGTAATTGAGTATAGTACAGAGACTAATTTTGTAGTTAGGAATAATAATTAATTCGTGTAAACGAGTCGAGGATAAACTAGTAACGGAATACGACAAGCGCACCGTTCCACGTCAGAGCCAAGACTGTCTTAACGGCGGCCGCTCAGTCCGTTTTATACAAGCAGGACGGGCGGCAATGCAGGTGCAATGCCGCAGGTGTGCGGTACACGTGTCGTTTACAAGAATTCTGACTAGCTAGACCAACGCCATCGCATCTACAACGGTGCAGGTGCCGTCACGGCCATACTGACATGCGTGCGTCCTCGCACGCGCTCCATACAATTTTAGTTATCTGTAACAACTGTAATCTGTAAAACATCGTTCGATTATCCTGACAAAACAGCATCTGGTCCGGTCTATACTGACCCTTCAGACTCGGGTGATAATCAGTTTTGTTCCGGCAGTAAGCCCTACAAAACTTTAATCAACTTTATGCTAGATCGGAATGATTAGTCTGTAGCTTTTTCTATTTTCTCTTTTTTTTTTCAAGTACTGTTTTCGCTAGTCCGGAATAACTATTCCCTATAGCCATATCATTGGACCGGCACAAAGCCCTGCAATGATAGTAATAACTATTTTTTTTCTTACGCTTTTTTTTTTCAAGTACTATTTATGCTAGTCCGGAATCACTATTCCCTTTAGCTATATCATTGGACCGGCAAACGCCCTGCAATGATAGTAAGAAACACATTTTTTTTCTTACTCTCTTTTTTTTTTCAATTCTGTATAGAACAGTTACAGACCAACCATACCGCAAACATGTCTCCGTTACAATCACACAAAAGTGTATCGTGAGGGGCGTAGTGACGATAACACCTAAGTATGTAAACCAACAGCAGCTCGACACATAACCCAGTGCAGCACAGACCAGCCTCCCTGCAACTTCATGTTCCTTTCCTGCACTAGAATAATTACTTCGCTAGAGTATTGCAACGTCTCTAGTATTTTCTAGATGCACAGACACTGCTACCTCTGACTGTCTCACGTCCTCGTGCGGTTGACATTGAACAGCATACGGTCTATCAGTTATCACCACCTGCTAACAGATATTAACACTTGTTAAATATTACAACGGTCGAACATCCCAGACTTCATTTAAGTCTTTAACGCGCCGATATGGCTACCTCCAGACAAACGCACTACAGCTTTTCGTTCTGCTGTGTTCGTGCCACATTCGCGCCAGCTAGCAGTCGCGCCGTACTAGCGCTAGCGAATCGTCACACTGCTTTTCAAAATTAAAAGAAATCGAGATAAATGTATTGCGAACCATGGAATTCCGAGCTTCCAAAATTCATCACACATTCTCTTAAGAAACGGCAACTGTATGACATTTGAAAACATTGCAAAAAAACGGAAACTATGTGTAGAGACGGATACCATCACATATTTCAAAGGGAAGGAGGCAACTGCGCAAAATCTACGAAAGCCGACCAAGCCTCAGACGTTCATTTCCAGCACCAAAGAACGATGTGTTCGGCGGCCGCTTGAATTGCCTTGCCGTAAGATCTGCCGATAAGTTACAGACTTTAGCGATGTAGGCTCAATCTTATTAGCGCTCGGCCGTACCTGACCATGTTCGATAAGCCGTCACAACATCTTCCTCATTGATCATTGTTGTAGAGACTTCTACGAATCTCTCGACATCAAACCCCAATTTTGTCGACCACACAGTATTCGGAGCAAACTGCAACACTGATCAACACATTAGAACACAAAAATGTCACTTATTATTTTCAATCCATAGCGTGTTAAAGTTAATCCTTTATTGTAGTACAACCCTTAAAAGTTTTGAACTTCAAAATATAGCAAATGATAATCATGTTTCGCGTGAACTATCAAATTACAACAAAACGAGAGCAGCAAGAGCACCTGAGGGTTTACAAGCATCGTCGGGGTTGTAGTCATCATGATCTGCGTGAAAAACAAATTGTTAACTATAAGGACAACATACACAGTTGCCTGTTCTCTCATCTATCACACGTACGAGGCCCTAAAACAGAAATACGTTCTCATACCTTGGACTATAATAAAGCACTTCGCTTTCACAAGTAAACATAGGTCTTCATACGAAGTATCTGACACATACTCTTACTTGAACTTGCGAGATCCCACGTTAACTACGTGAACCACATTAAAAACGTGAACCAGGACAGCGCCTGCCAGGACAGAGCTTAATACATGTTCAGAAAACATTACCGTGCACACAGCATACGACTTCCGCGCACACAGTGTGACTCCCACGCATACAGAGTACACGACTTCCGAGGCATCGCCATGTACAGCATACGCGCGCTCCGGGATGGCGCCTGCGTATACGCGCATACGCATCTGCCGAAACCAGGCCATGTTACAGCTGGACTTGGCAGTCTGTTACGACCAGCAACGTGCTACTGTAACACATAAAAGAAAACATTAAAAATACTCAGTCGGAACTTGATTTCAAGAAATGCAGCACTACTCTTAGTACACCATTCGCCTTTCTAGGGCACCAAATACTGAGCTGCGGCTACACGACAACCTCTGGTATTGTCCGATCCTCATGTAAACTTAAATACTCTCTTCAATGTCGGAACCAATTGGCTCTACTTCACTTTCATCAGTTATACTTCGGTTTTCCGGCATTTTTCGCAACCAATTAAAAATGTAAACACTCATTCTTACAAAATAGTTTCTGAGCCAATGTTTAGGATAAATTTACTTTCCTCATGTATCTAATGGTGATCAGTAGCAGCGACAAATAATAAGTCCGCGGCGTCATAAGCCGACAGCATACACAAAAGCGAGCGCTACAGCTCCACGCTTTCCACTAAATCATTCCAAGTTTGTCGACTACGTAATGCTCGGAGTAAACTGTAACACTTATCATCACATTAGATCACAAAAATACTACTTAGTGTTTTAAGTCATAGCACGTTAAAGTAATCATGTTCTTTTTTTCGGTACATCGTTTAAACATTTTGAACTTTAAAACTAGGCCATGTAAATCACACCTCGTGTATCAAATTATAACATTACTTGAGCAAGTTAAACTTCCACTGAATGCAAACTATAACTCATTCAGAATATCTCCAACATTTCTTTCATTTGTTAACATATTTAAGTACGTCAGAAATAATGAAAATACTTGAGGGTACTTTTAATACAAATCAAACAAAAGGATTTATCTTTTGGCTTAAATAATTTCACTTTATCTTTTCTCTACACTTTAATGATACGACAATATCGTAAGTAGGACAGCAAATTTTATTACGGTATTTAACATAAGAAGAGATCCATTAATGCGAAATGCATTATAGCCTTTACAAATGTAATAATTTTCATACTATTCGAAGATTATATGTGGGCAATAAGGGGGACTTTATCCCACTTCTGATGTAGGAGGGGTAATTGAGTATAGTACAGAGACTAATTTTGTAGTTAGGAATAATAATTAATTCGTTTACACGAATTAATTATCCAACGAGTCGAGGATAAACTAGTAACGGAATACGACAAGCGCACCGTTCCACGTCAGAACCAAGACTGTCTTAACGGCGGCCGCTCAGTCCGTTTTATACAAGCAGGACGGGCGGCAATGCAGGTGCAATGCCGCAGGTGTGCGGTACACGTGTCGTTTACAAGAATTCTGACTAGCTAGACCAACGCCACCGCATCTACAACGGTGCAGGTGTATATATATATATATATATATATATATATATATATATATATATATAAGTGATACTGCAATTATTGCAGTATCACTACTGCTGCTGCGATATGTTGATGTAAGAGGGATATGCCATCTATTTATCTAATGCTTGCTTCTTATGTTCACGATAGTGATCGATTGCGAGCTCACGAGCTTTTGCAGCAGAGCCATATTGTAGCAATATTATATTTGTAGCACGAATGGGTTAGTTCGACTAGTGTAGAACTACTCTCTGACAGTACCAGCGTAAAATAATATAATAGTATCTTAATGCTGCAGTGTTTCGTATGGTGACTGCAGAAAACTGGATACCCTTTTTACTGGACACGAGGCATTACATCTTAGTCCTCAGGGGTGAAATCGCATTTGTATTTTGATTCCTAATCAACGATGAATGTGGATGTATATGGGCCACAGCATCCACTTACCATCAGGTGAAAAGTAAGCTCGTTTGTTACCCTTATTCTATAAATTACAAATTATTATAATAGTTATTAAACACAAAGCACGTAAATCATGTTTCTGTAAAAAACTATTCGTTCAGCAATATACAACGATATTTAGTAAATTGAGCTGTTTGTTTGCAAGTTGTTTTAGTACTTATATAAATACCTTTCTAACAAACTTCCTGTAAAAAATTGTGTATGACAAACGCAACATGCTTTAAAATGGAGAAATCGAGCATTTTTACCCGCCAGTGCATCCTTCTTCGCTTTCGGGAAAAGTTAAAGTTTGTATTTTTGTCATAAAATTCCGTAATGTGAATACGTATTCATTATGCAATTGTATTTTAAATTTTTACTAAGCTACGTTGACTTTGCAATAAAATATCTAGTAATTCAAATCTTTTCAACAAATCTCTTTATTTCATCTTTAAAGCATGAAAGTGTTAGATCATTTATTTAGTCAAAATTTCGCGCAAGTGCACCTTTTTCTATAAAGTAAGGGTAACAAACGAGCACACAGTCCACCTGATGGTAAATGGTTGCTGTGGCCCATAGACATCTTCATCTATCTTTGTTTGCGAATTAAAATGCTGATACGTTGTCAGCCGTGAGAACTAAGTTAGAATGCCTCTTTTCAAGTGAAATGGGTCTCTGGCTGCTATTTTACGCTGGTGTTCTGCGAGAGCATGGTCCTTCCCCGGTCGAGCCGACCCATTCGTACTACAACTATACTATTAATATAGCTGCAGCATGGCTCTACCACGTAAGAAAACCAATAACTTTCGTTCTAGACTGCAAAGTCATAACTAGCACATAACAAGCAAGTCTATTTTTTCCTCACTTCAGTTCAGTTAAAAAATCTCAGAAAGCTCTTTGTATTCTTGTTTATTTCTGGAAAATGAGGTCAGGCGGAGCTCGTGAGCGAGTTAGCGTAAGTGAGATGACATCGACCTCGTACTATTCCTAGTATAGTTGCAAAGCACAATGACTCATGAAGTTTTTCCGGACTAAAAATAAGTTTCTTTTTTATTATTGTGATCAGCAAGCCAAATTAGCAATGGAAAATTGATGGGGAAATAAGTTTCCAGTAAGTAAGTAATCATGTAATATCATCCTACCCTAACACCATCACTTACGTAACAATTAGGTGATCAGAAATTATTCCAGTAATATTAAGGAGTTACGTCCCATAAATCAAATAGAATAGAAAAATTTAATAGATTACAAGTAATTCTTATAGCCATTGTTTACTTTTGTTATTTTGTGTTTCGGAAAAACTTCTGCCTTTGAAAGAACTAGCAAAAAACTCGGCGCGACTTATTCATGAAAATAAAATTATACAAAAAAAAAACAGGTTGTACAAGTTTTTTTTTTAAACAACTTGTCTTTTATTAATTTTGCCTTATTCACGATTATTGACTGTGACGAAGTCATTAATTTGCCTTTATTCATAATGCCCGAGAAATATGAATAATGCCCAATAGAAGTAGGCAATATGATAAAAACTGTTGAAATAATTTTTATGAATAAAGTTTATGAATAAAGCCCGTTACTAACTTGGCAGTTTAAAAAAAGATGGAAGTGTCTATTCATACAATAATCGAATTTTTTTTATTCTTTATACGATTATCGTATGATTTATTTAATTTTATTAGTTCGATTTATTTTAAATTTATAAAATACATAAGATAAAATAATATAAAATACTTTCGATTCAGTTGATCACAAAATATTACTAGGTAAACTTACTCGTTTGGGTGTATATGGTAGCCTTCTTGAATGGTTTGGATCTTATCTTGATCAGTGGAAGTCGCTCGTTGTGGTTAATGGCTACTCCTCGCATTCTTTTCAACCAACTTCTGGCGTTCCACAAGGTTCGAATCTGGGTCCAATCCTCTTTCCTATATTTATTAATGATATCGTGGGTATCTTTTATCATGCAGCTTGTTTCATTTACGTTGATAATATGAAGCTGTCTATGCAGATCAGAGGTATTATTGAATCATTGTTATTACAGAAGGATCTGAATAGACTCGCTGCATGGTGTAAGGAGAACAGGTTATATTTAAATACAAAAAATGTAAATTTATAACATTTTCAAAAAGCAAAACGAACTTGCTACCGTCGTACAATATTTCCGGTCAAAAATTGCAAAAGGTGGACTCTATTTGTGATTTGGGCGTCATTATTGATAAAATACTACGCTTTCACAAGCACATAGATCAAGTCGCAACAAAAGGGTTCCAAATGCTCTCAACAAAAGTTCTCCTGTATTTGGCATTGGTTCGTTCGGGTTTGGAATATTGTAGTCAGGTCTGGTCTCCACATTATCAGGTCCATATTAAGCGAATCGAGCGAATACAGGAGAGATTTCTCTGGCACCTATCCTACCAATCTGAAAAAGCCAAACTGCTGCCCTAGTATAAGGAACGTCTTGCCTATTTTAAACTGAATAGCCTACGAGGGCAAAGATTGTATTTGAATAAGTTGCTTTTTTCTAACATTATCAATGGTCTCATTGAATGCCCTGCGTTATTGCGATCTGTCAATTTTAGTATTCCATACAAGTTGCCGCGTCGCGTACGTTAGGTCCATTCTCACCAAAAGGTGCCAAAAGTAGCTTAGGTCACCACGTCACAATAAATTACTTACAGAGACAGTACCACTTAATATCTAAGTCTTACAACATCGACACCTTTTCTGACAAGCCGATGAAATTTAGACACAAGCTCGGTCAGTTTGTTGAGTCAATGGTGTCTGTATGATTCAAGTACCTATAACTATTGTTTGATTTTTTAACATAAAAAATAAGGAGTAAAATGGTTAAGTTTTTATTTGCTTAGTAATAACTAATTTATTTAAGTTTTATTTGCATAGTCCACATTTGCAAGCCGTGGTGGCCTATAATTAAGATTTTTTTTATAGGATAGGGTGACAAACGAGCACACAGTCCACCTGATGGTAAATGGCCACTGCGACCCATAGACATCTACATCTATCCTCAATAAAGACTTAAGATGCAGATGCGTTGTCACCCGTGAGGACTAAGACGGAATGCCTCTTTGCCAGTAAAAAGGGTCTCCGGCACTCTACACTCACCATACAAAACACAGCAGCGTTAGGCTGCTATTTTACGCTGGTTTTCTGTGAGAGCGTGGTCCTTCCCCGGTCGAGCCGACCCATTCGTGCTACAACTACACCACTAATATAGCTGCAGCATGGCTCTACCACGTATAAAATGCTTTAGTTTGATATTCATGTAAATTTAAATTCCATGTAGTTGTTGTGTTCGTCTTGTTGGTTGTTCATTTAAATAGTTATGTATATACATATACATATACATAATATGTACTTACTTAGATACTTACTTGTATGATTAGGCTATTTGATTCTAATAAAAAAATACACCAATCTTGCAATATCTGTGACGGTAGGTTCAGGTGCAGCTGGGTCGGCCCCTGGGCACCCCAGAGCCGTGTATATTATAATGATTTAATGTTTACCATAAATAAATTAAAAAATAATAATGGAAAAATATAATCATCCGTGGCAACATAAAGTAGCCGCTTTTTATTGTTGAAAGAATTTAACTTTTTATTTTTAATATTGGTTGAACCTACATAACCGTACTGCCGTCAAATAGAGCTGCAGCGTGGCTATTTCACCAATAATTCGATCGATGATTTAAAATTTGTAGACAGGACGGGAATATAAAAACTCCATAGGAAACAACAGACCAGTTTCTTCATTTTCTGGTTTGGTAGGCGGCTGAAATCCTTTTAATGAATGTAAAATGTGAAAATTATGTTTTAACTTCTTTTTTTTATAGAAGAGGGGGCAAACGAGCATGCGGCTCACCTGATTGTAAGTGACTACCGCCGCCCATGGACAACCGCAACACCAGGGGAATTGCAGATGCGTTGCGGGCCTTTTAGAAAGGTGTAAGCTCTTTTCTTGAAGTTTCCTAAATCGTATCGGTCCGGAAAAATCGCTGGTGGTATTCGATTCTATAAGAAAGTTGTGCGTGGGAGAAAACTTTTTCTAAATCGCACAGTGGTGGACCGCCAATCATCCAGATGGTATGGATGGTATCGCGAATTCTGTCGCGATGTGCGATGGTGAAATTGAGCGGCTGGAATTAGTCCGAACAATTCCTCAGAGCACTCCCCGTGATAGATGCGATAAAGTGCCAGTGTATCAAGCTGACCAGAAAGAACTCGGTTGTCGACGATTCGAACCGCTTTGCACTGGATGCGGTCAAGTGGCAGGAGCTGGCACTGGTGTGCCCCAGCCCAGAGATGAGAACAGTATTCCATGTTAGACTGAACTAGCGCTTTGTAAAGTTGCAAGCTTTAACGGTGGTAGAGCCACGCAGCAGTTTATGCTGTTGCACGTATGGCCCGGCTCGAGCCGGGGTGGTACCACGACCTCACAGAATACCGGCGTGAAGTAGAAGCTCTGCTTCTGCGTTTCGTCTGGTGAGTGCAGGTGGCAGGAGGCCGAATGCCCCCGCGACCCCCCCAACAACATGGTAGCGGAATTACACAATAGACTACCCCAGGAGGGTACCAGTACCCCTGGAGAATCCCTCGCTGAACATCCACGACCATGTTATTCCAATCCTGAGCGTGGGTGCTCAGGCTGCCCCGCGTATTCTGGGGGGGACAATATTCCGCTCAAAAACATAACTGCTCGGGGCAAACTGAGCAACAATACCAAGGCGACCCCTGCCACGCTATCCGTGGATTTCTGCAACATCAGGGGACTTCACTCTAACCTAAACGCCGTCCACTACCATCTCGAGACGGTGAAGCCGGCCTTGCTCTTTCTGACCAAGACGCAGGTTTCCTCTCCGGCTGATATTTCGTATCTCTCCTACCCGGGGTACAAATTGGAGCACTCCTTTGTGCCTCGGGCTGGAGTTTGCGTGTATGTCAGAGAGGACATCTGTTCTCGACGCCTCGGCGGTCTTGAAGGTTCGGACCTGTCCATCCTTTGGTTACGCGTAGACAGCGACGACCATCCGCGCGTCTACGGGTGCCTCTATAGGTCCCATAGCGGTAATGCCGAAACAGATCGACTCATCGACCACGTCCAAATGGCTACAGATTCCATGCTACAACAGGTCCCATCCGCAGAGATCGTAATCCTTGGCGATTTTAACGCCCACCACGCCGAATGGCTCGGTTCACGTTTAACCGATCATGCGGGGAGATCTGTTTATGACTTTGCCTTGGCATATGGTCTGACACAACTGGTTACTTCGCCTACTCGGATTCCAGATGTGGAGGATCATACACCTTCCCTGTTGGACCTTCTGCTGACCTCTCATCCGGACGGATATCAAGTTTCCGTCGATGGATATCAAGTCTCGGCTCTTCGGACCATTGTCTGATCCGGAGTGTGGTGCCACTCACGCTCCCCTCGCGGTTGCGTTTTGCAGGTTGCCGCCGTGTTTGGCATTACAGGTCGGCGGATTGCGACGGAATGCGGTCTTTCTTTGCTTCCTACCCATGGGAGCGGGTTTGCTTCTCGCCGGATGATCCCAGCGCTGTTGCTGACTCTGTCACTGATGTGGTGCTACAGGGAATGGAACTATTTATTCCATCATCTGTGGTACCCATCGGAGGCAGATCTCAGCCTTGGCTTGGTCGCTCCTGTAAGACTGCATTACGCAGTAAGCAGGAGTGTTATCAAGCCTGGGCTGCGGCTTCGGTGACTCGGGATGTAAACACCAGCACATTTGAAAAGAAGTATAACTTCGCCTCCAGGTCCTTCAAAAGAGTTATTGCCAAGGCAAAGTCAGAGCACATAGGCAGAATTGGCGAGAAACTAGTTCGCCTTCCTTCGGGAACCCGTGCATTCTGGTCTCTCGTCAAGGCTGTCCAAGGGAATTTCTGTAAGCCATCACTACCATCTCTGCACAGGGAGGACGACTCACTGGCCCAAGACGTAAAAGACAAAGTCGACCTTTTAGGCTTCCTCTTTGCATCCAACTCGACTCTTGATAACGGGGGGAAAACACCGCCGACCATCCCGAGGTGTGAGTGCTCCATGCCGGATGTGCTGTTCTCACAGCGCTCGGTTCGGAAAGCACTTCTCTCCCTGGACATCCAGAAGTCGAGTGGGCCTGACGGAATCCCCCCAATTGTGCTGAGGATGTGTGCTCCGGAGTTGGCACCGGTCCTAACGCATCTTTTCCGGTACTCCTACTCCCAAGGCGTAGTCCCGAACTCATGGAAGACAGCTTTTGTCCACCCGATCCCTAAAAAAGGCGACCGCTCAGACCCGTCCAACTATAGGCCTATCGTGATCACCTCCTTGTTCTCCAAAATAATGGAATCCATTATTAACTGCCAGCTCATCCGGTACCTTGAGGATCACCAGCTGATTAGTGACCGCCAATACGGTTTTCGTCGGGGTCGATCTTCTGGTCTACCTGACCCATAGATGGGCGGAGGCAGTAGAGTCCAAGGGGAAGGCGTGGGCCGTTAGTCTGGACATTGCGAAGGCCTTCGATCGGGTTTGGCACAAAGCGCTTCTTTCGAAGCTCCCTTCCTATGGGCTTCCCGAGAAATTGTGCAATTGGATCACCAGCTTCCTTGCAGATCGGAGCATCATGGTCGTTGTAGATGGTGCATGTTCTGACTACAAGCCTATTAACGCTGGTGTTCCACAAGGCTGTGTGCTATCACCAACGCTGTTTCTTTTGCATATTGTAACGATTCCCCCCCCCCCCCAATCTTTTTTCTTTTCTACTATATATCCACTTATACTAGTATTTCTTTAGAATCTATATCTGTAAGATATATAAATATATCTAATTTAATGACCAGTATATCTTGATCTTTCTAAAGGTTTAAATATAGGCCGTTTAATAAATTTATGGCGTGATCGTCTTAATTAGGACCCTTTTTTACGTTGTGTTTGTATAGTAACTTAGTTCTTTTAGGTGTATCTTGGAAGAATGAATATTCACGAGAGCAATCGAAAGCTGTTGGTAGAGTCTCATAAACTAAAGAACCCCGTTCACGAAGACAGAGCTCAAAAAGGTTAAGAACAATAAATTGTCCCTATTCCTCTTGTATCTGGTTCACAACAGTCAATTCCTTATTAATTAATCCCTTCCCGCTTGGAAAAGGTTCACAATATTTATATCAAATACCAGTGACAAGGACTTCGCTCTCCCACATTTTAAAAAAAAAATGTGGAGGAGGTACACGGCTCCGCACACGCCGCGCACGGTGAGCGCCAACCATTTTAATGCGCTCCCCCCGAATGGTACGCTAAGTTGGGAACTTGACAGTAGTCCACAGCAAAATAACTGGCGAACGAGTAAAAGAGGACATGGCCCCTTGACAGTGCGTAAGCACAAACATCGACCGAAGTCGCGCATGTCAATGCGTGTAAACGCCATACAGAATACGATCAAATCCAGCCACAGTGAATGTACGTCACACGGGTTAGGCAACAATAGGCACACTGACCATAAAAAGCCCTCCGTGAGCGCCACCACCTGCCATACCGCCGTTTCTGCAGACGTGATGTAAGTGTAAGGCATCACCACCTATTGCATGGTCAGCACGGCCAATTGGCCGCAGAGCGTGTCATGAGTCTACCGCTCACCTCAAGGGAATGGGGTCCCACGTGGCGCGGCTTTCGGCCGCAGCCTTGAGAGCCTCCTCAGATTTTCCCTCCAGCTACCACCCGCATGACGTCGACACATATGCTCCACCAATCAATACAATGGCAGATATAGCCAATAGGCAGTTATAAGATAATAGTAATAATTCGCCATCAGAAAGGGTTTGTGTCACTGACGTTGAGTATATGCATTTTTCGATCATGTTTGTCTCACCCACCAACAAGTTGCCTTCAATCATTCAAAGGTGGGAACTTTATAGAGATATGTTATTAAGTTGTTATATAAAACATCATGGAGGGGAGACAGTCTGCAGCCACGCAATGAAGGGACCCGACTTGGGCAAAGCTACTTAGGTTGTGAGTCAAACCAAGACGCAGGGAGCGCCATTGAGAATAATGACCCGCCAAACAACCATCGTAGAGACGCAATGCTGCAGAATGCAACAAGCATCAATACGACTATCGTCGGGCTTACACCATCCCAAGGTCCCCCATACAGTCCCAGCAGACATCACCACCCGCATACCTCCATCGACCAGAACCACAAGATGCGTCAATTCAGGTGCAGCACACCCGCAGATCCATCACAAGACGCAATACTGCAAGTAGCAGTAAGCATCAATGCAACTATCATACGGATGGCGCCCCCTCACAACACACCTACATGATCCCTATCGACTTTGGTAACAAAATTGATAATGTTGTTAACTAAAAATACCACCAACATATCATAGTAGTACGGTACTAAGACGTCAGTAGCCAAAACTCCACGCATCATAGCGCTATTGCACTAAGACATGAAGTTGAGTATGCTTGCTGCACTTAAAATTACTACCAAACACACTCACCCTAATCAGAAAGATAGCCGACGTATCATAACGCTATGCGCTAAGACGTCGCCCACAAACGGTAGGGGTGTGCGATGTCCACGGGCAAGTCGTATTACTGCAACAAACCCGCTTACCACCGGCACTAAGATGATATGTCTAGGACACATCGGTTAGTGAGTCCAAGTTTACCTCGGTCTCAGAGGCTGCGAAGCAACCTACACGCCACTATAATAATCCTTTTCAAGTCCCATTTCTTTCGATATAATGCTTTTACATATTTGAGACCTTCCACATATTTGCTTTATTTCATAGACCATACTACTGTATGTCTTATTCATATGGGACTTCAAGTCATAACTCTGCTATCATAATGCTTATGCATCATAGAGACCTTCTATATTAATGCTTTGGTTCGTTAGACCTTACTATGATAAGTCCCTAATATAGGACTAGTCATTGTGCAACCTTAGTACTAGCAGTCGGTCAGCCGACCACTCTATATATATGTACAACCTTGGGTATGTGTCTCCGGCAACGCCCCAATATAAGGGAACATTACAAGAATACGTTCATCAACTTAGAAAATTTTGATCCATTTTTTCTATTATATTACAAATGTTATTTATCTTTGTTATTGCAATCGCCTTGTATTTATATGATTTGATACATATTTGAACATTCAATATTCCAAATGGATATTTTTGAACTTTATGCTTATTAGTTACATTTAATTGTTTAAATTATAATTTATATGACATTTTTAAATGTCTGTATAATGAATTTAATTATTATTTATTAATAATAATTATGAGGCGTCACAATATCAATGATATGTTGCTAACTGGTAACATTCAGTGCTATGCGGATGACAGCACTGGTGACGCTCTATACACCGGCCGTGCCAATATTTCTCGGGAAAACGTCGCCGAGTACCGGAACAAACTTGTGTCTGAAAGTCTTTGCTTAACAAAGTCTCGGATTGGGGGCGACTAAATCTAGTCCAGTTTAATCCTCAGAAGACACAAGTTTGCGCGTTAACCGCTAAAAAGAACCCCTTTGTCGTATCTCCTCAGTTTCAAGGCACTCCCCTTCTTGCCTCAGCCAGTATCGGAATCCTCGGCGTCGACATATCAAGTGACGTGTAGTTTCGTGGTCACTTGGAAGAAAAGGTAAATTTGGCCTCTAAAAAGCTTGGCGTGCTCAGCAGAGCGGGACAGTATTTCATGCCGACACACCGCCTGCTACTTTACAAGGCGCAGGTTCGACCTCACATGGAATACTGTTCCCATCTCTGGGCAAGGGCTCCCCAGTGCCAGCTCCTTCCACTTGACCGCATCCAGCGCAGAGCGGCTCGAATCGTCGACGACCGAGCCCTTTCCGATCGGCTCGATTCATTGGCACTGCGAAGAGATGTTGCATCCCTTTGCATTTTCTTTCGCATCTACCATGGGGAGTGCTCTGAGAAATTGTTCGGATTAATCCCAGCCGCCAAATTTTACGAACGCACATCGCGGCAGAACTCCCAATACCATCCACACCATCTGGATGATTGACGGTCCACCACTGTGCGATTTAGAAGATGTTTCCTTCCTCGCACGACTTCCTTGTGGAATCGATTACCATCAGCGATTTTTCCGGACCGATACGCCTTAGGGACCTTCAAGAAAAGAGCGTACTCCTTTTTAAAAGGCCGGCAACGCATCTGCAATTCCCTCCCTGGTGTTGCAGTTGTTCATGGGCGGCGGTAGTCACTTACCATCAGGTGAGCCGCATGCTCGTTTGCCTCCTCTCCTATAAAAAAAAAGCTATGTGCTGCCATGAAATACTGTCTCGCTCTGCTGAGCACGCCAAGCTTTTTAGAAGCCAATTTGGCCTTCCCTTCCAAGTGACCACGAAACTGCACACTATTCGATATGTCGACGCCGAGGATTCCTGATGCTAGTTGAGGCAGCAAGGGAGTGCGTTGAAACTGAGAAGATACGACAAAGGGGTTCTTTTTAGCGGTAAATGCGCAAACTTGTGTCTTCTGGGAATTGAACTGGACTAGATTTGGTTGCCCCCAATTCGAGACTTTGTTCAGCAAAGACTCTACTTCAGACACAAGTTCGTTCCTGTACTCGGCAACGTTTTCCTTAGAAATATTGGCACGGCCGGTATATAAGGCATCACCAGTGCTGTCGTCTGCATAGCAATAAATGTTGATAAAATAATATTGAAATATATAATTGATATGCAGGAGAAACAGCGTTGGTGATAGCACTCAGCCTTGTGGAACACCAGCGTTGATAGGCTTGAAATCAGAGCATGCACCATCTACTACGACCTTGATGCTCCGATCACCAAAGAATCTGGTGATCCATTTGCACAATTTCTCGGGAAGCCCATAGGAAGGAAGCTTCGAAAGAAACGCTTTGTGTCAGACCCGATCGAAGGCCTTCGCTATGTCCAAACTAATGGCCAATGCCTCCCTCTTGGACTCTACTGCCTCCGCCCATCTATGAGTCAGGTAGACCAGAAGATCACCAGCTGATCGACCCCGACCAAAAGCGTACTGGCGATCACTAATCAGCTGGTGATCCTCAAGGTACCTCATGAGCTGGCATTTGAAACTGCCTAAAAGTAGTTCAGCTACAGTACGAAAAGAACCATATTACTTAGCTAACTACATATATGCAATTTGTAATACCGTTCATAAAAATACCAGGAATCTCTTCAGGATCTGTTGAGAATACTCAACAGGGGCACGTAAAGCAACATCCATCAAAGATGAAAATGTTTCTCTGTAACTGCAATCACAGTCTATATCTAGAATTTTACCAAATCCGTTTGGTTTAATTTCCGTAGAATTCCGTACTCGTATTTCAAAATATCCGTACATCTGCAGACTTCTTAAGAGGATCGAAACTTTTTGTTTTTGTCATAAAATAGTTAACTTTTTTAGAGAAATTCGTGTCTATATCTTTTTCGATAAATTCACTTTTTTAAAATTCTTCGCGATCAAAGTGAGACATCCTAAACTGGCAGTTTTTCTTTCATCTGCGACGAAATAATCGTTGCTTAGTTAAAAATTCCTTACATATGGATATAACTCTTGGATTTAAAATTATAACACTGTTTCAGAGTTTGCAATATTAAAACCGAATCTATTTCGAATAGTTTATCAAAGTTTTCTTTTATAACATATAAAATAATTAATGAATAAATAGAAAAATAAAAATGTTGAATGGAGCACTCGTCAAAGTTTAATTTTTTGAATTTAATTTCAACTTTTCGTCACGTTTTTTTGTTCGTTTTGTTCACGTCTAGTTGATGCTGCTTTGTGCGTTATATAAAAATAGAAATGTTAATAATTTTGTTTCGACTTTCACACACACAATAATAAGTACTAGCGACCCGCTCTGGTTTCGCCTGGTTAGGATTTTTTTTTAGGATTAATTTGGCGTTTTTTAGATTTACGATAATCAAAGACCATTTTTTTAATTCCAAACTTTTTGGGACGCAGCGTTCTTGACAATATATCGTGGAAATGTATGATAAACTTAGTTTTAATTTTAAGTATTTTTTTTTTGTAATAGATGTTCCATATTATTCTGTCATGTAAATAAATGTTACTTAAATGTATGATTGAATAAAGTTTTAACGGGAAACATGTAATTATAGTAGTGGTAGCGCAAAAGATTCGATCCCCGCCAGCACTTGCAATTTTAAGTACATTTTTACCACGTGCTCGGCGGTGAAGGATAACATCGTGAGGAAACCAGCATGTATGAGAAATAAGAAAAAAATATATTTCGAAGACATGTGAAGTTCGCCATCACGCATTGGGGCAGCGCGGTGAACATTTCCTTCCCCTAAAACCCTCTCGTAAATGAGAGGCGGCCTGTGCCCAGTAGTGGGATGTATATAGCCTATAACTTTATTTTATTTAAATTTTATGTAATTATAAATTACGTCCAAAGTTTCTTAGTTAAATTGTTAAGTTAGTAGAAACGAGAAATTACTCATGTTGTCCCCACAATGTTTCCCGCTCTCGACAGGCAAACTTAGCCAAGTAGCTAAGTTAAATTAATTCGGGACTCGGTAAATTCACCTGCGTGTCAAAGAGCGACAACTTGTAAATTAGAATTTCTTGCTTTTTAGGGAATATTTTTTCCGCTTAAAGGATTTAAAGAAACATTATACTGTTATAATTTACAACATAAACAATATTTTTTTTTCATATAATAAGGTTGACAAACGCGTATATAGTCTACTTGATGGTAATTGGATGTTGCGGCCCATTGACCTCTCCATCTATCCTCAATTAAGTATCAAAATACAGATGCGCTGTCACCCATAAGTACCAAAATGGTATTCTTCATTTTTAGTGAATAAGGTATCAATTATTGTTCTCTACATTCGCCTTACGGAATGCAGCAGCATTGAGTTGCTATTTTACGCTTGTATTGTGTGAGAACGCGTTTCTTCCTTGTAAGGCCAACCCATTCGTGCTACAAACAAAATATAGCTGCAACATGGCTCTACCTCGTGAAGAGTATTTTCTTTTCATGTAATCACTTCCTTATGTTTTCAATTCAATTTGGTTTAACTAAACAATCAGTTTCTGTGGAAACCGCGAGGTGGCGTAAGAGAATCCTTCATCCTTATTCGACTCTTGAAATTCGAAAGAGACACAAAATTAACAGAAAAGTCTTATGATTTTTTTTTTATTTCAACACTTACAACTATCTTTACAGGTAAATTTTTCTATATACTATATACTTCTGCATGCTATGTACGTATTTATCTTTTTAATTCAAGTATGTACAATATAAATAACGTTAGCCTTGTGAACTCACTTAGGGGACAACAAAACAAGTCTATTTCTCTGGCTATCAACTTAAGAGTGCAGAGAAATTTAGAGGCGCCTGACGCATTACGTTTGTACTTCCATTTGTCACGGCCAGTAGCTGTGGCTGTCACCGTCTCCCACGGTACCAGTCTGAGACACACGTGATTTCCGATATATGTCGTTTTACCATCTGGTTTACTCCGTTTGTAAAATATCCAGACCGGTGACAACGTACAAGATGCGTGACGTCTAATGCAAATCGTCCCTACAACGGGTCAATGAAGAAGAAGATTTTCAGTATTAACCAATGCTATTCATTAGTTTTTTACTATACAATTTTAAACATCGGCCGCTCCTGGTCTAGCTCTGTAGGGAGGATTTATATTCATGATTAGGGCCTGCGATCATTACCTAGTCTCGCTCCTTTTACAAAATTATCTTTTTTTCTTCTTCTTATGTTTCTTCTTTTTAGAAAACGTTACCCTCTCACTAGGATTTTCTACTGTATCTTGTTCTACTGTATCTGTTTACGAACATAAATTGCACAAGAACAAACATCCCTTTACCGTTTGGACTGCTTAAATTTTAACACAAATATGTGGACGAGTTATCGTGCAATCTTTCAGGCATTATAAGTTTTTACTGTTTTTTAATTAGTTTATTCTAATATTATCCAAAAGATCAGACATAGTAATGGATTGTATGCAAATGTGTATGTGAACGGCAAATTAATGTTCAAATATATGTGCTTTTACAGGCTGATAAAGATACATAACGAAAATATTCTTTGAATATTGACAGATTTGAAGGTTTTTCTAAATAATCCATGAATAAATAGTGCGCGGCCGACACGCGGCTGTTATATAAATGAGACAGAGATTAGCTACGGAAAGAGCGTTATAAAAAGCAAGTTCATGTGTTAAGTTTTTTTCTATTTAGAAATAAATTAAAATATTATCCATTTAGTTAAAATGTTATTATGACTTGTTTGAAATTAAATTTTCATTCATGAAAATATTGTTAAATAATATGATAGAGTGGATATTTAATCCTTTAGCATTCTTATTTTGCTAACTTGCATTTTCAACTAACGTTTGGAACCTCTTTTTTAATGACACTCGGCCGTGATAGTCATGCTACAAGCCTGTTCCGACACACAGTCTCCCTCTTAAAGTACTTAAGTGTTTACTTCAGGGTTCAAATTAATAAAATATATTCTTGTTAACAAAAATTAAGTACGCTGTGTTTTGGATAAAGGTATTATCAGGCCCAAAGTGATAGAACGTGTCCTGACTTTCAAATAACGAAGAGTCTCACGCGTACGAGATCACGAAGAAAATACACACATTTTTTTTCCATTATTTTGAGTTATTGTCAGAAAGATGCTGCTGCCTATCCCCTATTGCACATCCCTGTGTTACGTGTTACGCCGCGCAGTAGATGATATGTGGATAGGTTTAAATATTTTCATATAAATATGGAAGCTACCATAAGAACAACAAATGGCATATGTCAATTACATATTTATCACATATTGTCTGGCATTTTTGTTAGATTAAATTGAAATGGGAGCACTGCTACCAATCAAAGTATTACTAAAGGCGGATTTATCAGAAATTGATAAAATAAAAAGACATAATTTAAAACAAACAAGTATAAGTGGCTTACGTATTCCATAACACGAGGCGACAGAGGGATACTGAAACTATGGTTTATGGGCCACAGAATCCACTTACCATTAGGTGAACTTCGTGCTCGTTTGTCACGCTTATTCTAAAAAAAATAAACAGTATCTCACACAGTAAATTGGTATCTAAAACTGCAACAATAGAAAGTAGGGTTACATGTAAATATTACGAAGAAATACAAGCACTTATGACTATTTTTGTAGTAGTTGTCTACGGGATTACGGTAGACAAGAGAGTGCCTTGTCGTAAATAAAATATGAACTACCGTTTTATTTATACACTTTTAGTTTACGTACGATTCTCAAATTCATGTCTTCAGGAGATTTATTTTATGAATAAAATAACATTACAAACATACACAAACATTTTTCTATGCTTTTAAAAAGAACTTTGATCGTACCACAGAATGGCCAAGAGGATGGGGTCTGTCTTTAATGTAATCAGTTCTAGGCTTGAAATTTCCCAACGGAACCAAAATTTGTGCAAAAAGTAGCTAAAAAAAGATGTGAAACGTATTTGTCTCCATGCCTCCAGTTCCGTATCTTGTATTCTTCTTCTTTTTTTGCACCTTGTAGCATAAACGTTACCTATTCACTTCTCGTGGGTTACAATAACTCTTTTGTTAGTGCTTACACTTGTAGCTCTGTAATATTTTGTATTATTCGGAAGTTGCATGAGCGGAATCCGGTGAGCCTCTATAACAATTTTTATATTAAGTAAAAAACATGTCCATTTAATACACTTAACACCTTAAATAGGTAAGATCTTCATGTACTTCTTTCTCTTCAGACTGACATCTGATATGTTGACGATAGCGTAAACATTGAGGGAAAATGCCTTTCAACTTCATTTATATTCTTGTTGGTGTTAAGTATGTATTATGAAACTTTTATAGTTGTCAGTGTGCGATTATGTCAAACATCATGCAGCTTGTGCTTATAGTTCAGATTCAGATTTAAAACTCATTCAACAGAGTATTTTCAAATATACTAACGTAGACAAGCAAGCACATAGTCCACCTGATGGTAAGTGGATACTGTAGCTCATAGACATCTACATCCATCCTCGATTCAGACTTAAAATATGGACGCGTCGTCATCCCTTAGAACTAAGATGGAATGCCTTGTTATCAGTAAAAAGGGTTTCCGGTTCTCTACACTTACCATAAGAAACAGCAGCAGTATTCTGCTGTTTCACGCTGGTGGGAATTCTATAAGGTCCTGGTCCTAAGATCATAGGCTTATATAGTCTAAAGGATTTTAGTAAGGCGTTGTCCTTTTTACCAGCTTTAGGTATAATTAGATTTTGAATAGAATTGAATATTTTAGAACGATGGACCTTTGACAATTGTCCTTCGTTCTAAAATATTGCAAATATTGCATTGTGCAAAAATTGTTCTGAAGATTTTCAACAGATAAGGAAGAAGAATATCGATGCACATCTGTAGTTGGATCCTCGATTAAGAATCAAAATTGAGATGTGTTGTCACCTATGAAGGCTAAAATTTAATGCCCCGTATCCAGTAAAAGCTTCTGGACTGGAAAGGATACGGTATCAACATCAATGGCGAGTACATCACTCACCTTCGATTTGCCGACGATATAGTCCTTATGGCAGAATCGCTGGAGGACCTAAGCACTATGCTCAATGACCTCAATAGTGTTTCCCAACGGATAGGTCTTAAGATGAACATGGACAAAACAAAGATCATGTTTAATGTCCATGTCACACCTATGCCGGTAGTTGTTGGGAGCACTAAGCTCGAAGTTGTTGACGAGTATGTTTACCTGGGACAAATAGTCCGACTAGGTAAGTCCAACTTCGACCGAGAGGTCAATCGACGGATTCAACTCGGCTGGGCAGCGTTCGGGAAGCTACGACACATCTTCTCGTCAGACATACCTCAAAACCTTAAAACGAAATTGTACAACCAGTGCGTGTTGCCAGTGATGACTTACGGAACTGAGACGTGGTCCTTCACTGCTGGCCGTATGAGGAAGCTCAAGGTCGCTCAGCGAGCTATGGAGAGGGCTATGCTCGGAGTTTCTCTGCGTGATAAACTTAGGAATGAGGATATCCGCAGTAGAACCAGAGTGACCGACATAGCCCAACGGATTAGTAAGCTGAAGTGGCAGTGGGCCGGCCATATAGCTCGAAGAACCGACAACCGATGGGGAAGAAAGGTTCTCGAGTGGCAGCCTCGTACCGGTAGGCGAAGTGTAGGGCGTCCCCCCACGAGATGGAGTGACGACCTGGTAAGATATGCAGGAAGTCGATGGATGCAGGTGGCTCAGGACCGTGCTTTGTGGCATTCTTTGGGGGAGGCCTATGTTCAGCAGTGGACTTGTGAAGGGCTGTAATGATGATGATGAATGATGATCCAGTAAAAAGGGTATCCGGTTCTTTAAACTCACCATATGTCACC